>JASDQU010589051.1:60656-87659 GCA_032191745.1 Picea mariana | reverse complement strand
GTGGATCCTCATGGTTGAGGAGAAATGAATTTTTGAAGATGACAAAGTGAATTGAAGAAGGAAGTACATGTAGGCCCTGAAGATAATTAAAGAAAAGAATTACAAAATAAGAAAGTGTCAAGTCGGCCCTAATGTTAAAATGAAGTGACATAAATGGTATAAATAAACATCATTAGACATTCATTTTGATACAAGTCGAATTTCAGAGGAAATAAGAAGTAAAGAAGGTCGGATTTCAAGGGAGGATGAAGTCTTTTGGTGATGTGTTCTAAGGTGTTCCGAGTAAAACAGTCATAACTTCTTCATTGAGAATCCAAATGACATGGGACAAATTTGATTGGAAAGAGTACGGACTTTAGTTTCTTGTGTGCAAGTTTCAGAATTAGATGTTAAATATTGAGCGCGGGGCATTCTGTACAATTTCAGTCTCCTAAATAGACCAGAATTGAATAAAGTCTACCATTCTTTCTATAACTTCTTTTTGGGGAGGATTCAAGGAGTGAAACTTGGAGGAGTTTCAGATAATACATTAAGTAAATATTATCTACGGGATCACAGTACTCTAAGAATTGAAGAATTGCAGAAATTGAAGAAGACTCAGGAAGCATTATCAGGTTCTATGTGATGGTTGGTTGATGGTGATGATTTAATGTAAAGTTTTATTATCTCTCATATAATCTTGGGTGGAAGGAAGGGGCAAGGATGGAGAGTTCAACTCTCTCTTGATATTGGAGGATTGTATCTTCCTCTTGGAGGTTTATCCCTCCCTTTACATTTGGAAACTATAGATACCTTTGGAAGTCATTACTTCCCTTGAACAATAACTATTGATTATTTCTCATATATTGTGCATGGTGTACTGTGGTGTATTGGTGTAGATGTTATACTATTGTTCATTGCTCATTGGATATAATTGAATGGTTTAAGTATAAGTTGAAAAAGGTTTTAAATTGTACTTGATACTGATTCACCCCCCTCTCAGTACCAACAACTTCTGTAAAATATCTTGAACCTATTGGCGGATGTGTTGGATCCGCTCAATTAACCGGGTATCTTTTTCAGCTTCAGTTTGAGCATGGGATGAGTCTTCTTAAGTGGCCACAAGGGGTAGTGCAACATCCATGGGACCCAATGGTTGAGATCCCAAGCCCTCCTAAAAGGGGATGTGTTCGGTGGTGCTATCTAAGGCTTTGTTGTAGTAGTGTTGAACATAGGGAAGACTCTAATCCCACGTGCGAGGATGCTTGGAATTGTACATGCGCAGGATATGCACAATCATCTAGTTGACGGCCTTAGTTTGACCATCCATCTGGAGGTGGAAGGTAGTGGATTTGGTGAGCTTGGTGTCTAGCAGTGACAAGAGGCTCGACCATAATGCACTGAGGAACCATTTGTCTCGGTCTGAGACTATGGTTTGTGGTATCCAAAAATGTACCCACACTCGTTCGAAGACGATATTGACAGTGGCCTCTGTTGTGATGCTCTTCTTCCAGGCGACCATAATCGCCATTTTATAAAAACAATCAACCACCACAAAAACACAATCATTTCCCCACTTGGTTGACGGAAGGCCTAACATGTAGTCCATCGAGATGGATTTTCAAGGCCTTTCAAGAGTAGGTAGAGGGTGTACATGCCTTGTTTCTTAATGGTCGATTTGGAAATAACACAGGCAGTGCAGGACCTAATATACTTGTTGACATCCTGTTGCATTTTTGACCAATAGAAATGTTTTTGCAGCACTACCATTGTCTTTTCTACGCCAAAGTGTCCTTCCACTCGACTGTAGTGGAATTCCCAAATCAGCTTCACTCGCTCGCTTAATGGAACACAGAGATGGCCCATATGGAAAAACAACCCATCCTGAAGATGGAAATTAATGACAGTTATGTTTCCACCCAGCATATGGTAGGTGGTGGCGAAGTTAGGATTGCTCTCATAGAGTTGGGGCCATTCGGAGGTCTCATGGCCACATGAGTTTAGCACCATGGTGAGTGCTGCAACTAGAGGGAGGCTGAGTCAATCAACGATGTGGTTGGTGCTTCTTGTCTTATACTTGATGTTGATATGGAACTGCTGCAAGTATGTGGGCCACTTCTGATGGTATTCATTCTGTAGTTTTCCTTGTGTTTGCATGAACTGCAGTGGCTTATGATCGGTGTGGATGATTGTCTCCTTCTCGAGAATAAAATGCCTCCACTGGCAGCAGGATTGCACAATGGAGTACATGTCTTTGTCGTAAGTAGAGTACTTACAAACAACATATGATAATGTCTCACTATGATAGGCCACGGGATGTCTGTGTTGAGTGAGAACTGTGCCCACCACACAGTCTGAAGCATTTGTCTCGATCTCAAAGGGATGTTGAAAGTCGGGTAATGGGAGCACTAGGGTTCAGCATAAGTGTTGCTTCAAATCATCGAATGCTTGTTGTTGTGGCAGGCCCCACACAATTTGTTCCTTACCATCGCCCCTAGTTAGCTGGTTGAGGGCCCATGCAATATGGGAGAATCCCAACACGAACCTGCAATAGAAATTGGAAAGGCCTAAAAAGACCTGAATCTCAGTGAGTATGGTTGGGGCTGGCCAGTTATGAATGAACTGGATCTTGGTTGGATCCATATTTACCCCATTCTCATCAACAATGTAGCCTAGGTATTGGATCCTATCCATGTCGAATGAGCATTTTTCCAAATTTGCATATAGCTTGTGTTGTCGTAGAGTGTGCAGAACTTGCTAAATATGCTACAAGTGTTTCACCCAATTCTTGTTGTAGATGAGGATTTCATCCAGATACACCACCACAAAATAATTGATGAAAGGCCGTAAGATATCGCCCATCATCCTCATGAAATTTGTTGGGGCATTCGTCAAACCAAAGCGCATGACCAATCGTTCAAAAAGACCTTCTTTGGACTTGAAGGCAATTTTCCATACATTTGTTTGCTCTATTGGGACCTGATGGTAGCCAGACTTCAGATCAATCTTACTGAAGTATTTGTCCCCCTTGAGTTGGTCAAGGAGATCGTCGATTCTGGAATCGCGTACCGGTTCCTGAATGTGATTTTATTTAGGGCCTGGTAATCGATGCAGAGTCATCAGGTCTCTTCTTTCTTTTACACTAGCATGATTGGGCTTCCACGCAGTGATGAGTTGGGTTGGATGTGCCCCTTTTGGAGTATTTCTTTGATCTGACGCTTGATCTCCTTGTTTTCTAACAAAGCGCGATGATAGACGGGCCCATTGGGTAGCGATGCATTGGGGATCAAATCGATTGAATGTTTGATCTAACAGTGTAGAGGTACCCTAGTGGGTGAGGAGAATATGTCTTTGTATTCTTCCACGACCTTAACCACTTGATTTTGCTGCATGGAGAGATCGGCCACAGAGGACATGGATGTGACTGCAACCTTCTACTCACTTCGAGAGTGAATCACGAAGAAGACAAACTTATTGGTTTTAGAGGTAACCTTCCTTCATTGCTTGGCAGATATCAAGTAAATGGTAGTAGGTGGGACTACCTCGGGTATCCTATACAATTTCCTGTTCAAAGTAATAATAACACTGCAAGGCCTGGACTCATATACAACATGAAGTTTCCATAAATAAGTTTGGCACAAAAGAACATCACAAACTTCAAGGGGAGAAACATCACACAATACCTCATATTTGAAGGGCTTGATGTTGTAAGACATGTGGAACTGTTGGTTGACATGAAGATCACTTCCTTGGTAGATCCATCTAATGGTGTATGGTTTCAGATGTGGATTTTTCAGCAAGGCCAGCTGCTTGAAAACCTCCACTGAGATGAGATTCTTCTAGATATCGTTATCAATGATGAAGTGTAGCGAAGCACCCTTCACCCACATCTGTGAATGAAAGATGTGCTTGCCTTCCTTTGGCTCATCAGGTTCATCGGGTTGGGTCTTGGTGGTAGCAATGGTGGCATTGGGTTCCGTGTCAATAATCTGTCTCTCCTTTTCTAGTTCTGAATCTTAGTAGGAACCCACATTTGATTCAGAGACTTTCACCTCAGCCACCAATGACTGCTTTAAGTGGCAATCAACAATGTTATGCCAGGAGCTCTTATGGAAGTCACACCACTTCCCGGTGTCTTTCTTCGTCTTTCCATTTTCCTTCTTTGTTTGCGGCTTAGACTGGTTGTCTTGAGGTTGTCCATATTTTCTCTGCCCTTTGTTTTACGGGTTGGGGCTGCCCTTGCCCTGCTTCTGTTGTGAGGGTTTTCCAGACCCAAACTATCGTGTCTTTTGTTTAATCTTTTGCTTGATTTTGACGAGATATCGATAGGCCACGCCCAAGGATGAGATGTCCAGAATTTCCATTTCTATATGGATGTATCTATGCATACCGATGCGGTATTTGAGCACTAGATGTTGCTTAGAATCTTTGATACCTAGCATGGTGCACAAGATATGAAAGATATTTGTGAACTCTGGCACTATTTGGTCCCTTTCCTGCCGTAGTGTGGTCCATACTGTATACAGGTCGCCATAACTTCCAAAAGGGTAGTATTGTTCCTTAATAACATCCCTAAAGGACTCCTAGGTGAGTGCGACTATAAATAAGGAGGGTTCTTATGTTTCCTTTTGCTCACAGAAAGTCTCCCACCAATATTTTACATGGGGGATGGATTTGAGGAGCGCAAATGTAATCTTTTCTCTATTGGAAAAGTTGTGGACAGAAAAATACCCTTCTAGCATATTCAACCATTTGTCTACAACATTTGTGTCTATATGAACTTCAAAAATAGGAATATAAAAGTTGATATGTACCTTGAAGGGGGCAGTGCCTCCACTTAAGGAAGATGTGTCATCTGTTGGTAGTCATTGAAGGATTTGCGCAAAACTATCCATCATCTCATTCCTTTGTTGTGTGAAGGAATTACTCGAGCAACAGTTTGAAATGATCTCCTGTCTCATCGTCTTTCTTTTATCCCACCATGGAAAGTCATTTGGGCGTGCGAGAGATTTTGTCCTCAAGAGAAACAAGCTCAAGACCCAACTCTTTGAAACTTGACCTCATCAGGGACATGCACTAAGAATGACAAGGAGAAGACCGCTTTGATACCACTGATCATTATTTTATGAGCATAATGAAATGAATACAGATCTATATTATGAACAATAACAGAGATACAGTAAAACTTGGCTTCTATTAATAAAGAAATATGTTGAAACTGTAAAATGTAGACTGAAACAAGCTTGTTAGAATGGTGGTGGCTTATCTCTGAGAAGAGATGTGACGGTTGTGCTCATTCGCAATAAGATGATTACAATGAGGCTCCAAAATCCTTTCTTACACCAAACATGAATGCCAAAATCCTAGGAGATGAAGCGCCAAAAGTCACGTGGGCCCTGTTGGGGTAAGTTGATACATCAACTTCCCAGGGTTGTAACTTTTGCATACGATCTTCGTTTTAGGTGCACGATAGCCCGTTGGAAAGTTCTATGAGAGGAATACACATTATGTCGTCACATTTGAATTATCATACATTGTGACTATGGCAGGCCCAGAAAATGTTGTTTAGGGCCTTAAAACAGTCCCCGAAGTTTAGGACCTAAAAATCTAGAAAAAAAAACTACCAAAATGAAAATTGAAAATGCCAAGATGAAATCCGTATGTGAGACAGTTGGAATAGGTGGGTGGCCATCGATATCCACCTGGATCACTACACTACTTCCCTATCTATTAATGTTTGTTTCAATTTTAACAAGATCCTGGAGATCGCTAGGATGTTGTTCATTATGTCGTTCATGGTTGAGCTAACATTCTTAGGAGGTCAATCTTGTCGAATGTTTTGCACAACATGATCAAATGGCTTCTTTCGTGTCAAGTTATTTGTGTTAATATTTACTTAATGATTAGCATCAATGAGGATTATGCACGATCAATGATTCTAACTCCCTCTCACTACAGGGGTGAAATCCATCGTAATACTTGAGAATCTTGTGGCATTTAGATTCTTGCACATTGAAGCATTCCACTAGTCTCTGAAATGATTCATTGTACTCTTGCACTGAATAATATCAACATTTATAAGCAACATTTTTTATTGAATATGTTGATCATTAATTATAATGTCCTAGTTTCCACCCTCTTCAATAATTTGTATTTAAAATTTTACGTTTAAATGCTTTTGCATAGATATTTTATTACTATGCCTTATTCACACCATGAGGTAGACATGCCATGGTGATTTGAATACTTGTAAATATTGTTCTTGTGTAGTTAATAAAAGAACCAAGACTGGTTGAGCATAAGCACCTAAAGGGGTTGTGATACCACAAGAGGAGAAAGGTGAAGGGGTTGAATAGAATTCTACTTGCCCGGAATCCTATGTCACTTTTTCTACTCATCTTGTCATTAAAATCCACTCTATTGATCCTAGTCTATAGTCTAAATCATAGATAAGAGGAGTGGATGAAACCAAATCCTAGATCTAGGCCATCACCTCCTACATTTGGGGAAATTTGTCCCCCACGGAAAAAAAAAGTTGGTTTGGGACTCTTACTTTCCATCTTTCACTCATGCAAAGAAGAGAAATTTGAATGGGTAAAAAGAGTTGATTTTTGGAGAAGAGAGGAGGAAATCCTATTTTTTTCTTGGAAAAAAAAGGTTGCCATGCTATGGGATGGAACAACCATGAAAGGAATCCATTAGAACCATGAGAGGAGCCAAGAACTAAGAAAAATCTTGTTGGATTTAATAAACAACATGTTGGAACTTTCTATGCCCACATTGAAGAGCACTTGAGGGAGGGACTTTTGAGGTAATGTTGAGTAGAGAAGAAATAACTCTCCTTGTGTTGTGTAGGGAAGGTATTGTGGGTACCAAATTAATGGCTATTCTATTTTCAAGAACATGACATTGGGATACTTGGCTAGTAATCTTATTGCTCCTAAGATCAATATATTTCCTTGAGAATCATGCATTCTTCCTCTTCGCCATGGTGGTATCATAGCCTGGCTAGGGGGTGGTGTCCACAAAGGACGACCTACAGTTGGGTGGAAAATTGTTTGTCTCATCCAGTTGCTTGACATTTAATTTTCAACATAGATATGTACTTCACCTTTTTTCTATAAGTTCTCATTATTTTTGGTTTAAGAAATATTTTCTTGTAGGCTCTAAGTCTTATTGTTACTCTTCAATTTATGGTGAATAAGAAGGCATTGAAATTCTTTCTTTTAAAATTTCTTTGTGAACTATTTCAATTCTAGGTTTGTTATGGATCATAGTCATTTAAGGTTAGTTTGAGTTGGCACTTGAGTCTCGTTTTGACTTTAAAGTCCCTTCTTCTATCTGCCACTCTATTTCCTTTGGGGGTTTACTCAAAATGAATCATGTCTATTTTTTTCCAAAACCTAGCTTAACAATGCTTGAAGAAAATGTTCATATGTTTAACTCGAGGTGTTTCAGTCCTTCGTTGCAAAGTATATTTATAGGCCTTTTAATGACCTCGACCTTGACCAATTGCCAGATTCTTCTTATCTTGAATTTTAGTTGGCATGAAATGAATATAATTGCTTTGTTATGGGGAGAACCCTCTTTTAAAATTCAAATTTTTTCATCGGTTGTCAATATGTTGCATACTTGAGTTTGTGTAAGTCTTTATCACATCGTTGATCTCTTAATATCAAATGTTAGATAGCTATCAAAACCCTCATGAAATCATATGTGTTGCATGCTTATTCTCAAGCTCTTCTATGAAGTATGAGTATGATTGTTATGAGTTGTATAGCTCTATAATGAAGTCAAATCATATGGAGTTATAGCAAGATTCATAATGTTTATCTTTATATGCTTGAATTGTTTATCATGGATTCAATTCCCTCGAGACTTATAATGATGATTTCATCTTGGGAAATAAGAGAGTGTTCTATATGCCCTCATTTTTCCATATCAAGTTATATTTTGTCATTGTTAATAAATGTTTTGCAAACCTAGATTGCAAGTATGGTCTTTCAAAAGCCTTGAAATGTAACTTATTATCTTGCATTCATTATTTAAAAAAAAAGTGTTGGCATGAGAAGTTATATTTTGTCATTGCTAAGAAATGTTTTGCAAACCTAGATTGCAAGTATGGTATTTCAAAAGATTTTAAATGTAACTTAGATTCTTGCATCCAAGTTAGTTCATTCTTAAAAAAGAAACAGTATTGGCATGAGAATTTGTTCAAATGTTTCTTTTATTTTGGGCTTTGGGGATATTAAGCTTTTTTTTCCTTTTTGTTCTCTACTTAGTTTGTTAAGTGACATAACTAAGTCTTCGCTGTTTGTGTTTTTTACAAGCTCCATAAAAAAAAAATTGCTTAGAAATATATCCTGACCATGATTAATTCTGAGTAAATTCTTACCGAAACAATCATAATCCTACTTGTGTATAATGAAGAGGCGATGTTTTATATATTAGAGTGTTGAAGAAACATCTGGGCATACATTGTTAAAGAACTGGTGTGTTGTTTTTATGATACACTTTTGAGGACTCATAATGTGCAGCCCGTGTTGTTTGTCATTCTCAAACAAAATATATATGTTGGGACTATTGGGGATTGGGTGGAACCAACAAACAAATAGCACTACAGAAATTTCAAAGACAAAAGGTGGTGTCTAAAGACACCTTTATAGAAATTAAGCACAATTCACTGTGATCAGAACATCACAATGCATATTGAACATCTTGTACACAACAACGATATCCCCATGATGATAATGACCCATAGGGTCTGCTATTTATAGCTTCAATATCTAACCAACTTCCTTGAAATTGGGAGGATCTTATCCACATATAATCATCAGTTATTAGAGTTGACTCCATCAAATCCGCGTTTCTAGTTAGCTTGATAAGTATGCTTGACCCAACTGTCCATGCATCCAACTCATAATCGATTTCTCAACTGCTTGATCCATCGACCGACTATCTCCTACTATTGGTTGATTGTTCGACTGACAGACTTGTTGACTATTCAACCAACTAATTTGTAGAGATCTAGTCGATGACCTGACCGACTGTTTCTAGATGTAGGTCGATCACCTGACCGATTGATTCCAGGAGAAGTGTGATGAACCGCCATGACTTGATGTTCCAACATGGAATTTTTTTTTTTTAAGTTGTGAGTGTATATGAATGGTGGACATATTTTCTTATAAAGAAACAATAGATTACATTTTGCTTTTGATCCTTAAACTATGGGTTATTGTTTCATGTTTGGTTCTTCCTTTTAGTTTTAATTTTTCTTAGGATCTGGTAGAGTAAACATTGGATTTGAGATCTATCCTTATCCTATAAATTTTGTTGTTATGGTTGGGGTGCTTATGGCATTACCTACTTTGGTTTGTGTAAGCTCTTAGATATACATTACTTGGACAAATGCTAGATTCAAATTACTACAATACTTTATGAGGCACATATCTTATTAATCATGTACAATATTCATAGACACATTAATGTTTTGACATGATATGAGCTGTCATACTCAATGTTCAATTAAAGAGGCGAATGTAGCTTCCAAAAACAAAATTGAGAAAATAGAACCTTTGATAGTTGTGTAGATGGTTCCATTTTTTTTAAAGTTTTGAATGGTACTTGGAAAATGAGCTATTTTGACATAACTTTGGAATTCAACTAAAAGAAATGATTTTTTTCATGAAATTGTAAATATCAGAGTTATAAATTGCATTATCTAGGTGCAATGTAGGTTTTAGAAATTGTTGTTTGTGCAATAAAAATCTACGATTTCAATGGATTTGATAATGAATTTCAATAATTATTGGGTTAAATTGGTGCTACAAAGAGGAAAATTTGGCGCAAGGTGGGAATTCTCTTAGATCAATACCATATTCCCTTTGTTACTAGATAGTTAGATGATGGTTCTCTGTTGTATAAAAATAACATCCAAAAAGCGACTACCTTACATTGGTTCTTCGCTTAGGTGGAGGCACCATTAAGAACAAAGGTGAATGTTTCTTCATTAGTCTTAGTAAAACTTTCACAGCCATTAAGGTTATCAACGATAATCCTCCCTCTTTCAAGGAAACTTCCTTTGCCCAATAAAACCTCAAGGCAATTCCTAACGCATTCCTTGTCCCACCTCATCCAAATCCTCCTCGATCCAAAACAAAGACCCTATCCCATATTTTCATGTAGAGAATGTTGCCTCACTCCCAAACCTTAAACACGATCTAACATGGCTTAATAAGGAGGAGTAATTTATTTGATATGGCATGATTCACATATTCAATTGCTAATGGCCACATGCAAAAGGCTTTTTAACTCTAGAGTTTGTTTCCAATTCTAAAGGAGCACAACTAGTGTACAAAAAACATAGAATCCTTGTTTATTCATAATAATGTAAAATTATTGCTCTATCACTTAAACTCTGTAAATTTCAATATGCTAATCTCCCTTTGAAATATTAAAGTTCTTAAACCTTAACTTTTATTGGTCATTTTCTAAATAAGTTAATTCTCTCATCCATACAAATTTGGTATGTTATATTAGATTTGGAAACCTCTCTCTATATATGTTTCACTATTTTTAAAAGAATAATGAAAATATATGTGTTTCACTATTTTTAAAAGAATAATGAAAAACCGTACAAATTTGATTTTTTTTTTTATATTTTTCTCAAAACATAAAGAAATGGAATTGTTGAAATATTGAGGATCAAATTCCTATACCATTAAAATGAATCAAATCATAGTCAAAAGAGGGGAATATACGACTAAAATAGGATGAATAGGAAGGTAGAATGGGAGATAGATTAACCTCTTGAACATTCGATTATAATGTGGTTTAGGCCATGAACAACACTGGTGATGAAACCAACCATGACAAAAATACCAACAATCCAATTTGGCAAGCATCAAATGATAGCGAAACACGTGGAAGGTTCTAGACTCGTGCCTTTCTCTTCTATTTAAATCCCTCCTCTTCCTCTCAGTGTAACGCTCAATATCGTTTGAATGTTCTTAAATCGTGAATTTATATCTCTGTCTCTACAATTCCTTACACGATACACATAAATCTGTGGTGATTGAAGGGAGTTTCAGTCTCTATGGTGTCTCTAGCTTTTTGCAGAAGTTAGGTTGTGGTTCTCTCAAGGCCATATCCATACGATTATCAGTTCCTTGGATTATCCATCAAGGTCATATTCCCCTGATCCTCCTTCACATGGCCAAGTAATGATCCAACGTTCTCCAGAGTTCCTACAACATCGACAAAAATTTGAATTTAATACAAAATTCATTGGTAGATGTAATTGGAGTTGTATTTTTTAATGTAGAAAATATTATAGTGGATGAGTGCAGATTGTGAGCAGAGACTTTCATGGAGGAAAAACTATGGGATACTTTTTAGTATGGTTGTAGCATCATAGCGAAAGAAAATTTGAGGTGGGGGATTTCTTATTTATGAGGTTACAACCATATGAATATATATCCTTAAATAAAGAAAAGAAGGACAACAAATTAGAACATAAATACTACAATCACTATAAAATGTTAAATAGATGATTGGTAGCATCGATCACTGATTGGAGTTTCTTCCATATTCTTGTTTCCATTTGGTCTTTTATGTTTCATGATTGGTGACAAGATCCTAGTTAAAACTATTCTTGCAAAACTCCATGAAGAGGGAAAATTCACACTAGAGCTTGTTGTGATCAAAGTTCCTAAGGTCATAGTTCTTGAGGTCAAAGTTATTGACATTAGGAACTATGACATTAGTTCCTTTGGTCATAGTTCCTAAGGTCAAAGTTTCAGAGGTCATAGTTCCTAAGGTCACAATTCCTAGGGCCAAAGTTCTTGAAGTTAAATTTCCTAAGGTCAAAGTTCCCGAGGTCAATGTTCCTAAGTCATAATTGTGGAGGATCACATCCAACATCGACAAGAGGCTCTCTAAATATTGGACAAAAAACTAACTATAACAAAAAACATGATGAAACAACAAGCAAATCAACATCATAGTGAAAGACAATTTGGGGTGGGTGATTTCTTATTTATGAGGTCGCAACCATACATATATATCTCCCTCAAGAAACAAAAGAAGGACATTAAATTAGAACATAAGTGCTACAATCACTATAAAATGTTAAATAGATGATTGGTAGTATGGATCATTGATTGGAGTTTCTTCCTTCTTAATGCTTCCATTTGGTATTTCATGTTTCATGATTGGTGACAAGATCCTAGTTAAAACGGTTCTTTCAAAACTCTATGAAGAGGGAAAAATCACACTAGAACCCAAAACTTTTCTAGAACTTGATGAAGATGGAAAAATCATACTAGAACCTGAAACATACAAAACACTGATGAAGAAACTAAGGACTAGAGAAATTACTTAGTACCTCATCAAGTGGAAGAACCTTTTTATGGAATATGTGACTTGGTAAGACGAGTTATCCATACATAAGCATCTAGAACTGTTAAGATCACAGGCACCCCTTATTTGAAGGGAAGGGATATGTTATGCTCCTAACCCAATTAATTACCATTATATTGATTATATTTTTGGTAGGTTTACTATTTTTTGATTCCTTCTAACCTTGTTTATCTCTTAAATATATAAGTAAATGAGACTTATTTAAATAGATATCTTGTTTTGTGCATTTGGATCTATTGTAATAGGAGGTTTCCCCATACAATAGGCTTCATATTGAATCATTCCTTCACCTCATTTAAGTATCACATTACTGAATTGGGTGTTTCTTATTCTTATTTTCTTATTTGGGTCATAACATAAAAGACTCAAATTCATGAAATTAGATAAAAGGATGGGGCCTCAAGAGGTGGATCGATTTTGGGACTTGTGCAACATGTTGAATGATGGATACCAAGCATTGATATTAAAATGGTCTAATTATATTCTAGGTTTTCAATGGTGTGTGGATCTTATGACATTTTTTCAAGAAGAGATAGAAATATTTTATTGAAAAATGAGTCACGATTCTTAGAATAATGAACACAAATATTGATTACAAAATTGAGGGCTACTAGACCATAGTTGTCATCTTTCTATTCCCAAGACGCTAGGCATGTGCATAAAATTCAATGAAGCTATGTTGTACATCTGATCACTAATCTAAGTGACTAGCTAGAATTCAAAAGACAATGATCATCAACCTAAAAGCCAATGCTCTAGGTTATCATCTCCCTCCAAAAGAATTACGTATATTGCAAGTTGTAGTTATGAAATTGTTAAGATTATTCCACTACCAAATAATAGATTTTAGTTCCATTAATTTATATTTGAAAGCCCAACCTATAATTTTGGAGGCTATGAGGAATTCAATAAGTAACATAGACAACCCAACACACATGGTATTTGAGCTTCTTGGCCCCCATGCTTTTCCAAAATACCACCTAAGGGTTGGCATTGGGATCATCATCTTGATTTGTGAGAATAGAGGCTGATTCAATGCTATCTCACACATCCAACCCAGTTAGATTTGTCCCATCTAAGAAATCATAGTAGGATAATATGTCGTTGAGTTGAGTGAAGTATGACTTGAGAATGGATAGGAAACAATAAGAGAGAACTTTGTGTATCTTTCAACTTGTCATGTATATTTTGTGGAGGCTAACAATGTCACCTAGTGATAAATGAGAAAAGGAAACACATATGCTAATTTGTTGAGAAATGACGTGGAACCAACCTAAGTCCGTTGTTCTCATCACACACACCATCCGAGAGGATACCTATGTATTGGTGGTATTTATCCTACATTCTAAAAGGAATGTTGGAAAAAATTAGGAAAAAGTGTTTATGTTTTTAGAGGACATGGAAAAGAGAAAGGGAAGGCATTCTCTTGGTGAAGTGGAATAAGCTCGTAAAACCAAAGGAGGCAGGATGATGGGGTCTAAAGAATATCCATTTGTTTGTACTTGATAACATAAATTCTTTGGAGAATGATGAGAACTAAAGCTTTATGGAAAAATGTGATGATAGTAAAGTACATAGCTCCTGGTTCAATGGAGGACTAGATTAGAAGAGAAGTGAAGAAACCTAGAGGGGGTTTAGTCATTTGGAAGGAATTAGTAAAGGCGTATCTTTTTCTAGGAAGATGGTTGGTTTGGATAGTAGGGAAAGTAGAAAGAGTGAGAATTGAGGAGGACCCATGGATGGGATGTATAGGTAATTATAGGTTATCTGGGCCTTTTAAAAATGCACTGTCAAATCTTCAGATTCATAGCATATTAGATGCAATATATCCATGGCCTAGATTTATATGGAACCAAGGATGTAAATCAACAACTCAACTTAATATCCTAGGAAGAGAGGCATAATAATGGCAACAATTTATTTCTAGTTTCTAACATAGTGCTATGAGACTTAGTGAAAAATAAGATGAAATCGTTTGGTCAAAAATAAATAATATGGAAGATACACAACAAAGATAGGTTACAATATTAGGATGAAGGAAAATGAAGAAGGGGGAAAGAAGTGGTGGTGGAGTTTTTTTTGGAAATTGAAGAGTCCTTAAAAAACTATGATATTTTTCTAATTGCCAAAAGAAGACATGGCAGAGACCTGGGAGATTTTGTGTAAAAACAATGATGAATCTATAAATCCCTTGTTTATACATTTTCCTTACACTAAATAAGTATGGAATGAAGCATTGGAATTAATAAATGGAAAAGGTAAATGAGAAGGGGAAACAATTTCCAAATGTTTTGAAGCTTGGCATAAGGACAAAGTAATGTCGACTCACCAATCAATGCCTTATGCTATTACATGGGCCATATGGTTGGCAGAAATGAGATGATATTTCAAACAAAGGAGATCCATCCCATACAAGTTAGATGGTTGGCAGAAATGAGATGATATTTCAAACAAAGGAGATCCATCCCATACAAGTTAGTGACTATTGGTGACCAAATTATATATGCTTATGGAGGAATATGGAAACCCACAAAGATAAAAATTCTAAGAATTGTGAAATTTCTTAATATTGAGAAATCAAAGGCAAGGGCCTATTTTTATGGAGTATGCAAAGGGACACTATGGATATGTGGAGCAAGGGAAATTATATACTTAAGATAAAATCACATAATGTCCATTACATTTTCTCTTGGGGAAGAAACATATATTAGAGAAATACTATATATTCTCTTAGGGTATTGTTAAAAATTTCCTCAAAAAGTGGTGTTTCAAGTGTTTAGATAATTAGGGACTCCAAGCTCATAGTTGACTGGGAAAATGGGAATTGTGGGTTGGAAAACCTTCCACTGATTCCAATTAGAGAGGTAAGATATCAATTTGTTAATATTCCCTTTCAACATGAAACAAAGAGTTAATAAGAAAGAAGATGAGCTCTCTAAAGAATCCTTAAAATTGCAGAATGGTAAGTGGAATATTGCAAAAGAGGTGGAAGGAGGATCACTCCCAAATAAAGTTATTTCAATCTATAACTAGTTGAATATTCATATATAGAATTTAAATGCATGTGAGAATTAGTTTTTGTGTATAGGACATTAGATATCACTTGATGGGTTGTTTCAAATTTTCTATTAATGTATTCAATTCAGGCATCTTAAGCCATGGTTTTATGAAAGATTTTATAATTAGAGAATTTTTTAAGGTCAATGATGAAGCAACAACAGAGACCTAAGTCCTAAGGGAGTGCCAGAAAAGCACACTATTATGTATATTTTGATTTATCCTTAAAATATTGAATATATAGTTTTTTTTCATGGAAACAAATACATCAAAGATTATCTCTTTAGTAATTACACCCCCTCTCTCTCTATATATATATGCTTCCAAAGCCATTTTCAAAATAATATCATAAAATAATGTCATGGTTGAATATATATTCATCAAACTAATTAGGATCAATAGTTAAAGACACATTGTTGTTGTTCCAATTAAAGACACGAAATAAAATTATTTAAAGTCAATCATTTGTGAAGTAAAAACAAGGAACAAGAGGATGTTATGAAATCCTTGCTTAATGAAACCCTTTGGAAGCATTGATTCTTGTGTACCGATGGTATTCAAGAACCCTTATCCAACAATATCATGTCTCTCCTTTAAGTGGAAGGAATCATTTATGGAAGGGATAAATTATATTTTCATAACATTAATGAATCATTTATGGAAGGGATAAATTATATTTTCATAACATTAATGGATATATCTTTGTAAATGTTAATAATGATTGATTTAGATGTCAATTTTTGTAAAAAGTATCCGATAGATTTTCCTCCATGAAAGTCCCTGCTCACGATCTGCACTCATCCACTATAATCTTTTCTACTTTAAAAATACAACTTCAATTACATCTGCCAATGAATTTTGGATTAAATTGAAAATTTTGTCGATGTTGTAGGAACTCTGGAGAATGTTGGATGGTTACCCAACCATGTGAAGGAGGATCCAGGGAAAATAACCTTGATGGAGAGGCCAATGAAATTCTAATCGTATGGATCTTTCCTTGAGGGAACCACAACCTATTTTCTGCTAAAAACTAAAGACACCACGGAGACTGAAAATCCCTTCAATCGCCACATATTTATGTGTACCGTGTGAGGAATTGCAAAGACAGAGACACAAATAAATTCATGATTTAAGAGAATTCAAATGAAATTGAGCGTTAAAACTGAGAGGAAGAGGAGGGTTTTAAATAGGAGAGAAAGAAGTGAGTCTAGAGCCTTCCTTGTGCTTCGCTATCACTTTACGTTGGCCAGATTGCATTTTTGGTATTTTTCTCATGGCTATTTTCATCATCTGTGTTGTCTTTGGCCTGAACTGCATTATAATCGAATGTTCAAGAGATTATTATGGTTCTCATTCTACCTTCCTCCATCACCCTGCACCACTTCAAACTAAACAAAGTGTTTTTGAAATATCATTGAGAAAAAATGGTAGGTCGGCATTTAAATTTTGAATTTGAAACCATTCTATCGCATTTATGATTGTTTTGATTACTCAACAATCCACAAATGATGACGGTGTTTCTAACAGAGACAACATTCGAAAGAGGGGTGGATAGAAAATTGATGGTCGGAAAAAGTGCAAGCGCGTGGGAGAACCGATACGAGTTTCAAAGGTCGAACACGTCCCATCTTCGATGGTCAGGAGGGAATTTTGTAGAACAATTATCTTATGCATGGAAAAATTATTTAATATCTTCCAAATTTTACTAACCCCTACATAATACTAAGAAATTGAAAAATTATTCTGACGAAAGGGTCCTAAAAAAATCCTGCAAAAGAGGTTTTGGGAGGGGATATTTCTTTCCTCCCATTCCTTGTTACGCCAAAAGGCACATACCTATTGAAAAGAGCCAGATTTAATGACCTTTTAATTATAGATGTGTTTTATGTGGACATGATTTGATATGCTTAGAATATTCTTAGTCATACATTAAATTAAAGGTTAGGATTTCTATCATTAACTTCCCTGCATGTCAAAACATGGTTGTTCTTCATTAAAACAATAGTGATTATTTTCACTATTGTGTTTACCATAATAATACCCACCTTGTTTATTACTCTTGAGGTTTTTTAATGTATTTAGTAATTTACGGCTTATGCTTGGTGCACCCTTCATTTTTAATTGTGGATGGGACACCGTTTCAGTTATTTCTTATGGTTCTTTACCACCGCTACAATAGGATGGCTAGCCAATTAATTTCAATATGTTACCATCCGTTTCGATGGATGTCCTTAATGGTTGATTGGAACACTAGATGTCATGTGACTCCCTGTAAAGCTAGACGCCTCAAGGAAACCCATCAATTTCAATGTCTTGCCATCGGTTTCGATGGATGGGAAGTATGATGGATGTCGTGAATGGTTGCTAGAGGTCGTGTAATGTTGGATGCCTCAAGGAAACCCCTTCTTTTAAAGGAAAGTTTAATATGTACAGTCATCCTGGCTTTGGGGATTTTGGACACATTATATCCTTCTTGGTGAACTATCACAGGTTTTGTTTAAGAACAAGGAATTGTTATATTATGTTTGTATATATCTTTTCTTCTTTGTTCTTTTTTTTCCTAATTTTTTGTGGTTTTAATTATGTAGGTTACCATTAAGCGGAGGCAGATACCTAAGGGTTTTTAATATCATATGAAGAATTCAAGAAGTACCCTAAGCTTATCAGTGAAAATCAAGTGGAATGGACGTCATCCTAGTGGAAGGTGAATGTAGAGGATTCCACAAGGTTTGTTGTATGCTTTTTAATATTTTCTTTGGGATATTTTTTTGGCAAGCATGTTTTCTTAACTATTTTGAGGTTAGGTTTATTGTTTAGGATTATGGTCAGGGTTGTCACTCTTTTCGTAGACAGTTTTTTTTTTTCCTTTTTGGCGTTAGGATTACTATTAGGGTTAGGGTTCTCACTATGAGGTATTCACTGTGTCAAAAGAGTGATATGGCCTTACCAAGTAGTCACTTTGTCAAAAGAGTTATATGGCCTTACTAGGTGGAGAACGATATTTTTCAATCTATAGGTGAACTTCATTGCTCATGGCCAAAATGCAAATTTCTATGAGGATGTTCTATTGTTGTGTAGATAAAAGTGGGAAAAAACTATAAATAAACTTAACTAACTCCCCATGAGCATTTGGCACGTTACTCCATCAATTGTTATCAGAAATGTATCCACATGCACCACATAACTCTCATTGCTAGCTTTGGATCCCTATTAGGACAAAAACAATACCCTTCTTGTCTTATCCAGGGACAACACTACTCCTTAGCCGGTTTGGAGCACAAAATAGAATCATAACAAATTTGTCCAAATTTGATCTACACACAAACATTAACCAAAAGCAATGGCACAACACTATCTTTATAAGCAAGATTTTACTATTTTTGAACACCATCTTTATGAGAAAGATTTTACTATTTTGGTCTAGCTTGTCTTGAATTGAAGCCGTGTGCTTGAATAAAATGAGAACTCTCTATCAACACCTTGTCTTCTTTCAATGCTAAAAAACACTTATGCAAAGAAACTCTTACCTTTACAAATAAAACACTCACTACTTGAAGTAAATCATTGCTATACATTATATAATGAAATAGTCTGTTGTATGTGATCATAATTATAATTGATAATATCAATTGATACAACCGAAGCATATAAAGATCTACATAAAGAAATTCATGGCAGGATTCATTATTGTTTTTGTTCTCTACTTGTAGGTACTAAAATTAATCTCTATTATATATTTTTGGAATTATATTGAACTAATATGTGGAAATGTTCATTTTCAATTAACTATACAACTTCAATTTAATCGAAATGTTCATTCTCATTGCAATTTATTTTGTTGCACAAGGGATGAGTATTTTAACTCTTCTTTAAACGATGTTATTGATTTGCTTTCCTTTCTCATTAATCCAGCTATTTTGAATTGAGGGGAATCAATGCAGATAATTATTGTTAGTTTTGCATCATCGATTTGCTTACCTTTCTCATTAATCCACCAATTTTGAATTGAGGGGAATCAATGTAGATAATTAGGGGAATCAATGCAGATAATTATTGTTAGACGCAATCCAAACAAAGAGATGTATCTCTACTAGGAATCCATTTTCCTTTATTTATCAAAATAATGTATGTAATGAGACCCTAGCGAGTTGGACCGCAAATTTTCCAGAAATGACTTAATCGATGATGGAAATACTTTTTTTTCTCCAATAGAAAATTATCTCAATTATATTAGTATATAATTTGTTTACATCTTTGCCTCCATATCTAGGCTTCGTACTGGAGTACACCAACCAGAAAAAAAAATTCTAAACAACAAAACAAGACTATAAGTCTATGAAAAGTGGCGTAGAACATGATCCAAAAGATCACCCAAAACTACTACAAAATCCAAAAAGACCATATCTGTAGCTGGCATTCTAAAAACTGCCACTCAGTTACAATGATAAACCCAAATTCATCAATACTAGTAAAGACTGATATATCTTTTGGGCCCCACAGTACCATTAGACCAGGGATAAAAGATAATGCTTCCTTCTAGTTCTCCAAGAGCCTGTTTGGAAAGAAGATCTGCATCCATATTGAAGTTCCTATAAATGTGTTCAAAACTGACAAGATTGAAGCTTTTGATCAAGTCCTTTATCCTTGCTTTCCATCCCTCAATTGCACAAACTTGAAGTTCGCCTCTATTGGAAAACCAGTCGATTACCACTTTTGAATCCCCCATGATTTGCAAACGTTGTAGTGACATATGTGATGCCAACCTGAGTGTTTCCCATGCACCCATAAGCTCTAATTTTTTGTTGGTGCCTCTTCTGTAATTAAGAACCCATCTTATGACTGTAAAATCGGGTAATTTTAATACTCCTCCCGCTCCGCATAATATGCCATCAAGCTGGGCTTCCCCATCAAACCATGCAACTGTAATATTGCTATGTTAAGGAATCATGATATCTCTCAGGGGTCTATCCTTTTTAGGAGCATCATTGCTAATATGTAGCGCCAAAGTCTTATAGATCACTGCATGTAGTGATGGAGTGGTTCTCTCAAATATGGCTTTGTTCCTTTCTATCCATAAAAACCAACAAATATGAGCAGCGATTGCCGATGGAACTGTCTTATCCTAAAACCAGTTCTTGAAGCATTCTAACAAAAAATTACCTTTCCAACTATTTTTAAATCCTTGATCTATAATCACCTTATCCCAAACTGACTTTGTAAAGGGGCATTGCTGAAATAGATGATAAATGTTTTCAGATTCTTGGTTCCATAGGTAGAAAATACCAGGACCTTCCCATCCTCTGGATTGAAGGGTATCCCAAGTAAGAAGTTTTCCTTCCATTGCCAACCATATAAAAAGTTTAATTTTTAATTGTATGTTCCATTTCCATATTGATCGCCTCTAGCCTCCAAATTTCCTCAGATTTTTAGTAGATAGTATGGCCCAATAGAATTTTTTTACAGTGGGAAATTCAGAGTTATCACCACCTGTCCACATCAATACATATTCACTATCCTATAGGTATGCTCTAGAGTCAAACAGGGCCTTTCTGAAATGTTCTCATTCTATGGCCAGGTCACCTGTAAATCCCAAATCATTATTGTTAAGCCAAGTAGAGGATAAATGTTGTCTGTCATAATGCCTCATATCCTGTGCCAGAGTGAAAATGTTCTGACAATGAAGAGAAGATAAAAGATTTATTGAGAGGAAGGAATTTCCCCCCATCCCTAGAATCCTGTCTTTTCCAAGTGTTATGAGCTGACCCGATCTAGGGTTCCAGCTTAACTAGTGGATGATTAAGTGGACCGATTTCATTAGACCACCCCAAATTCTTGAAGTTGCCTTTTGTTGGAATGTATGAGATTTGAACCAATTTTTAATTGTTGTGTGAGGAAGATACTTGTCTTTTAAAACTTGATGCCAAATACCTGTACTTGTTAAAAATCTCCAAAGTGTGTTCGCAACCAAAGCTTGTTTAAAATCATAGATATTTTGAACTCCCCAACCCCCAAATAAATTTGGTAATGATATCTGATCCCATTTTCAAATATGGTAGTGATTTGAGTCGTTGTTTCCTTTCCAAAGGAAATTGACCATTAATTTCCTCATGGAATTTAAAACAGAGCATGGAATAACTGTCAAAGACAACCAATAGACAGGTTGGATTTCTAAAACTGATTTTTAATAAAGTGAGTCAGCCTCCCAACGATAACCATCTGTAGCACCAGTTATCAATCTTTTTTTCCATTCTTTTTATCAACCAAATACAGTCATCAGCTCACTGTGGACCAGTCTCGAGATAAAATCCGAGATATTTGAAACCCGAGGCAAGATTAGAGAATTTATAAGGAAACAAGGATTTGAAAGGAGATAAATCTTACTTGAAGAATGGTGGACTTAGTAGCATTTATCTATAAGCCTGAAGCTAAACATAAGGATGTTAATATCTTATCTATCTCCCACCATTCCTGCAAAGTAGCATTAGTCATAATAATCACATCATCAACAAATAAAATATGGAGATTTTTTATGGTTCTAGAGACATTTATACCTGCCAACTTCCCTTCTCTTTGACTTTCCTTTAACAATAATCTTAATCCTTCCATAACCAGGATGAATAGTAAGGGGGATAATGGGCATCCTTGCCTTAAACCTCTTCATCTTTTAAAGAAGTTTGTGGCCTCTCCATTTATTAAAACTGCAAATGATGTGGAGACAATGCAACTCATGATCCAGTTTGTCACCTTTAAACCCAAACCTATTTGTAGTAGAATCATCCTCAATAGATCCCAATTAATACAATCATAGGCCTTTTGAAGATCCAGTTTTAAGACTAAGGATTTTAACTTCTTTTTTTTAATGCCGTGAAGGCACTCATGAACAATTCCTATAGCATCCCGGATTTTTCGACCTTGTAAAAATCCCAACTGCTCTTCAGAAAGTATCTGGACAAGATCGAATTTATTCGATTTGCTATAATTTTAGAAATGATTTTATAGCAGAGGTTGCACAGAGAGATTGGTCTGTAATCCCCAAAGGTAAGAGGCTTTCTTACTTTGAAAATTAAGGCAATGAAAGTCGAGTTTAAACCGCCATAAATGTTTCCTTTTAGTCTCAATTCTTCAACCATATTGAGAAGATCCCCCCTAACTAGATCAAAGAAGTGTAAAACAAATTCAACAGTCCAGTCGTCCGGGCCTAGACTCTTATCAACTTTGAATTTTGATAAAATATCTCTTAATTCCACCAATTGAATCAATGCATATAATACCTCAGCTTCAACTTCTATTATCAGTCTAGAGAAATTAGTCGCCACTCTAACTTGATCGATTGTAGATGGATCACCTTGCTCCTTGAAGAAATTTTTAAAGTGTTTGACAGCTTCAGATTTTATTTTTTTCTTCCTAGAGTGTAAATGCCCCTCATCATTCATAATCTCCCAGACAAATTTGCTATTTCGCCTGAAATTTGCGAAATTATGAAAAACATTTGTGTTTTGATCACCGCTACGAATCCATATAGCATGGCTGCGTTTATGCCATAGTTCTTCACTATCATTAATCTACATGTTCCTTTCCTATTCCATAGTTTTTAATAATGTTTCATCCTCTTGTGTAATTACACCATCCAGAGTGTTTTGTAACAGAGAATTACATCATTCTCCAATCCCATGAGATGAGCATTTGCCTCTTGATAACGTAGCTTTTTCCACTGCTTAGTATTGTCCTTAAGATCCTTTAGTTTCCAAATTAGTATTTTTTGTTTTCCATCCTCTTCGAGATATTTTGGATCGTTCCATAATTCCTGTACCATTACCACAAAATCCTGTCCCAACATCCATTGTGGATTTAGCTTGAAAGGATAGGAGGCATTTCCAGCTGGAGAAGAATCGGGGCATGATCAGAAATGAAGAGGTATTCCACCCATGACTTGTAGATGTCGACCATAGACAAAAATTCCTCTGAGATGAAGAATCTATCCAGTCTTTTGGCGATCCAGTCAGCTCCAGTGCAGCCATTTCACCAAGTAAGGACAACCTTCCCCAGGACCACGTCTATAAGATTTTTCTCTTGGAAGAAAGTTTTAAAGAAACCGACCAAAAGTCCCACAGATGATGTGCCTCCCCAAATCTCTCCCAAGGAAAGGGTCAAGTGGAGGTCCCTCGCAATAATAAGATTTTTTTGTGCTAGTAAACCCAAGTCTGCCACTTGTGTCCAAAACTTTTTCCACTCCAAACAGGGACCGTAGATGTTTAAAAAAGAAATCTCCCTTTTGCTTGTTAAACAGATCCATGTCAATAAGATCCCACCACAGGTAAGAAACAGAACTAAATCGAACACATTTGGATCCCAAGTAACCAACAGTCCACCAGAAGTTCCCATCGAGTTGACAACACAACTAAACCAATTCGGCCTCAAAGTACTCATTAAATTTCTATCTTTTTCAGAATGAACTAGAGTTTCCTGAAAGAAAACAATATCAGGATGTGTTTTATCAAGAACACTTTTAACAGGGGCTAATTTAAGGGTGCCTCTAGTCCCTGTGAGGTTGAGAGATAGCATAAACATAGCGTTAATGCACTAGATGTCATTATAACTCTGCAGTTAGACATGCTCAAACTAGAGTAGTACTGGGATGGGTACCTTATCCATTTAATATTTATTTATTGATGATGCAAACACTTGTCCATATATATTTAATAAATTGTTATAAACTCGAAAAAGTCAAGCAAGGAGACAACTCAAGCAAATCTTGATTTTCTCTATGCTAACATCGGTAGAAAGCATAGTAAAATATCATGAATTGTTTTTCAACGTACAACAATGGACATCTAGCAGTGACACTTTATTTTTACAATATTTAATCCAACTAATAATAATTAAAGTGCTTATAATATTCATTCAAATGGATGGTCGTTAACAAATTTAATTAAAAGTTAAACATGATATACATTTAAGATTATATTCATGTTTAATAAGATGAAAACACAATTGATTAAAGTACAACCGAAATTTATTAAAAAATTCAATTTGATTGGATTATTATATTTCTCCATCAAAAGTTAAATTAGTTTTTGATATTATTATAAATTAATTTTATTTTATTTTATGTAAGTACTTAATTAATATGTGAGAATATTCATCTCAATTAACTATACAAATTATAAATTAAAAAAAACAACTTGCTATGTAGATAGAGTAAATGAAACTTATAGGATTGTGATCTTTGTTTCACCAATTATTAGTTATTGTAGGTATTATTATGTATTTAATAAAAATTAATAAATCTATAAAGTTTAATAAAGTTTCATATTTAATAAATTGCAATGATTAAATTTTATATATAGATTAATAAACTTTAAATTTAATAAATTATGAAGTTTAATAAACTAAATTAATATTTAGAGTTTTATGAATTTAATTAAATAGTTAAAATAATATGATTGTGAGCGAATAATTAAATTTAAAAATAATGTTTTTGAATTATTTTTAAAAGTATAAAATAAAATAATTAAAATATTTTTTTTTAACTTTTTATAAAATAATTGTTTTGATCTTGAAATATAAAAAACTAACAGATCCACATTACAAAAGTGGTTGATATATGTAGATGTACACTATTAGTTTGAAAAAGTGAAAAATGATGCCCATATATCAACCATTTTTATAATTTATAATGAGGGAAAAGTCAAAGGGATGTCATCCAAGGCATATTTAGAGACGACATATTGAATTTGCTGAAGAGAAAGAGAAGACGTAGCCAGTATGTCATGCACAAAATTGGAGAAATTGAGTTTGGCGGTGGGTCCTCCTAGAAAATACCTTCCAACGTCGTAGTCACGGGTAGCCTGCTTAGCGGTTTTGTATGAGCCCAGCCATTTCTTCTCTCTAAATATGGGAATCCAGGCATTTTCTCATTCAAATTCCTTTAAATTAGCATTAATTGTGTCCGCGAGCTTTTGGAGGGATTTCTCCATATTTCACAGCGTAATGGAAACGTTCTGTGGTGAAATGTATCGAAGAAAAGTTGGAGGCAACTGAAGTGAAATCGAAACTCAATTGTGTTAAAAAGCTATGGCGAGTTAGTGACTACATAGGACTATGGTGGTCAAACCGTGTATTGCTAGTTGTAACGACATGTGCTATGACACATGTGCCTCCATATAATGCATGAGAAAAAATGTCGACCTTGGTAGTCCTTTTGACCGTGAACGAGAAGTTTTATTTCGTAATGGATGACTCGATAAATATTTCTTACCTTATGACATCGATAAATAGATGGATCAATTTTTGATTTTTTTGATTTTGAGTTTGTGATCATGTTTATTAAGTCGAAAGGCGTATACTTATTGATAATGGGCATATTTAATAGGTTTTTAGTGCTTAATCAGTTTTGTATGGACAAGATTAAATATTGATGGAATATTCTTAGTCGTCCCAATAAATCAATGGCTGTGATTTCAACCACTAACTTCCTCACTATTATAAAGGCATCCGTTTACATGTTTATTTTTTTACTTTTACTTAATCATATTTAAAATTTACTATGGTGGCTAGCTGATTGCCACCTCTTAGTGATTAACGTTTCATTTTCTGGGCCAACCGAAACCTTTCTCCCTTCACCAATCACGATTTTTACTACAAGTATTATTAATTGGGCGGGATTTTCCTACCTGGGGCTCTTACCGCGTCGGTTATTTAATGCGCAGGGTGGGGCTTTTACCACGTCAGTCATTTAATGCATAGGGTTCTATTATTCAATATTATTGGATTTTTACTACATCTACTATTTACTGGGCGAGATTTTCCTGCCCGGGGCTCTTACCGCATCGGTTATTTAATGCGCAGGGTTCTGTTACTGTCAATAATAGGTTAATGATTTTTTTTTATTCTGGATTCGGTTCTTTAAGCAGGTTTGCATGGCAGACTCCATTCATTAAGCAGGTTTGCGTGGCAGGCTCCATTCATTCCGAGACTTCTCGCTGAGTCGGAGAGGGAATTGCGATAGACCATAGAGGGTCGATCATGTTCCCTGTAACATCGACGATTTCAAGCAGGTGAAAATATTTAGGTTGACACGAGTTGGACCTTTTCGTTCTATGAGTTGTCCAGGTTTTTATTCTTATCCTTTTTATTATTTTTATCAGTGTATAAATTATTTTTCGCTCGTAAATTTATTATAGTTCGGTTGATTTACGTGATGGGTTTTAATAAATTTATTGAAATTGAAATATAATTCTCAAGTAAAATGTATTATAGTTCGGTTGATTTACGTGATGGGTTTTAATAAATTTATTGAAATTGAAACATAATTCTCGAGTATAAAAGAAGGTTATTATTTTTTTAATAAGTTAGATATATATATATATATTATGGTCACGTTTTATTTTATGGCCACTTTTCATTTTATGGCGGTCTTTCATTTTCTTTTCTGGGCTAGCCGAAACCTTTTGGCGTTCACCAGCCACATGTTTGCGGTTGTGCTAGTCTTATGCACTTTACAAATTTTAGTGAACCCATAAATAATGTCCCACGTGCCAATGCCAA
>JASDQU010589051.1:48573-58753 GCA_032191745.1 Picea mariana | reverse complement strand
GCCTCTAACGCACATTTGTGCAGGGAAAAGACAGGCTTTCTCTTGGCATGGTTCAATGGATTACAAAGCATGTATTGAAAGAACATATGATTCATGCTTTGATTCAATGACTTGGGGCTTTTTCTTCTGTATAGTTTCAAGTTCTAGCACTTACATTGTAAGTCCTTTGCAAGAGTGACACTCTTCATCAAAATATGTAGAGGTCTTATAGTTGCTACATGATCTGGATTTTATGAGCAGAACGAAATGAATACAAATCTGTATTATGAACACAGAGATACAATGAATAATAACAAAGATACAGTAAAACTTGGCTTCTATTCAATAAAGAAATATGTTGAAACTGTAAAATGCATACCGAAACAATCTTGCTAGAATGGTGGTAGATTATCTCTGAGAAGAGATGTGATGGTTGGGCTCATTGACAAAAAGATGATTACAATGAGGTTCCAAAATCATTTTTTACATAAAACATGAATGCCAAAACCCTAGACATCCAAAATCCTAACTCTAGGAGATGAAGCGCCAAAAGTCATGTGGACCTCGTTGGGGTAAGTTGGTACATCAACTTCTCGGGGTCGTAACTTTTGCATACAATCTTTGTTTTAGGCGCACAATAGCTCGTTGGAAAGATATATTCAATGACTACACATTATGTCGTCACACCTTGAGTCCATCTACAGTGTGACTATGATGAGCCCAGAAAAGCGTTGATTAGGGCCTCAAAACAGCCCTGAAAGTTCAAGACCTGAAAAGCTAGAAAAAAAATTGCCAAAATGAAAACTGAAATTGCGAAGATGAAATATGTATGTGAGCCAGTTGGAATAGGTGGGTGGCCACCAATATCCACCTGGATCAATACTCCCCCCTTAGGAAGCAATGGTCTCCATTGCGTTGAGTTCTCCCATTAGATGAGGAAATTTATGTTGAATTTGGCCCCAGGTGAGCCACTTGCCTTAGTGCAGAAGTTGCCTTTCTTTGACAACCCGATAAAGCTGGATCTTTTGTTGGACAATGCCCTCAACCTGTGTGTCTACGATCTGATCAGTGGATGCATGTTCCATGTAGTTAGGGTTCATCTATGTTGGTGTCAATTGTTATGCTACCTCTAAGGTGTCCAATAATGGTGGAAAGTATGGTCGAAGGAGGTCCACATTAAACACAGGGTGCAATACAAGGAAGGAGGGAATGTTGACCTCAAAAACATTGTCACCCACAGCATTGGTGATGGTATAAGGCCCATAGCGGAGTGAAAGAAGCTTCCTATGGGGTCCCGTAAGGTGTTCTTTATGCAAGTGCGACCAAACTTTATCTCCCACCTGAAACTTCTGTGGCACCCGGTGTTGATCATGGCACTACTTGTACTTGGCATTAGACTTTTGTAAAATATCATGAACCTATTGGCAGATGTGTTGGATCCACTCAATTAACCGGGTATCTTTTTCAGCTTCAGTTTGAGCATGGGACGAGTCTTCCTGGGTGGACGCAAGGGGTAGTGCAACATCCATGGGACCCAATGGTTGAAATCCCAACCCCTCCTAAAAGGGGATGTGTTCGGTGGTGCTATCTATGGCTTTGTTGTAGTTGTGTTGAACATAGGGAAGACTCTAATCCCATGTGCGGGGATGCTTGGAATTGTACATGCGCAGGATATGCACAATCATCCGGTTGACAATCTTAGTTTGGCCATCCGTATGGGGGTGGAAGGCAGTGGATTTGGTGAGCTTGGTGTCCAGCAGTGACAAGAGGCTCAACCATAATGTGTTGAGGAACCATTTGTCTCAGTCTGAGACTATGGTTTGTGGTATCCAAAAATGTACCCACACTCGTTTGAAGAAGATATTGGTAGTGGCCTCTGTTGTGATGCTCTTCTTGCAGGCGACCATAATCACCATTTTATAAAAACGATCAACCACCACAAAAACACAATCATTTCCTCGCTTGGTTGACGGAACGCCCGACATGTAGTCCATCAAGATCGATTCCCAAGGCCTTTCAGGAGTAGGTAGAGGAGTGTACATGCCCTGTTTCTTAATGGTCGATTTGGCAATAACGCAGGCAATGGAGGACCTGATATACTTGTTGACATCCTGTCGCAGTTTCGGCCAATAGAAATTTTTTTGCAGCACTACCATTGTCTTTTCTACGCCGAAGTGTCCTTCCACTTGACTGTAGTGGGCTTCCCAAATCAACTTCACTCGCTCTCTTAATGGAACACAGAGATGGCCCAGATGGCACAAAAATCCATCCTGAAGATGGAAATTAATGACAGTTATGTTTGCACCCAACATATGGTAGGTGGTGGCGAAGTTAGGATCGCTCTCATAGAGTTGGGGCCATTCAGAGGTCTCGTGGCCACATGAGTTTAGCACCGTGGTGAGTGCTGCAACTAGAGGGAGGCTGAGTCAATCAACGATGTGGTTGGTGCTTCTTGTATTATACTTGATGTTTATATGGAACTGCTGCAAGTATGTGGACCACTTCTGATGGTAGTCATTCTGTAATTTTCCTTGTGTCTGCATGAACTGCAACGACTTATGATTGGTGTGGATGAATGTCTCCTTCCCAAGAATGAAATGCCTCCACTGGAAACAGGATTGCACAATGGAGTACATGTCTTTGTCGTAAGTAGAGTACTTACAAACAACATATGATAATGTCTCACTATGATAGGCCACGAGATGTCTGTGTTGAGTGAGAACTGCGCCCACAACACAGTCTGAAGCATTTGTCTTGATCTCAAAGGGATGTTGCAAGTTGGGTAATGGGAGCACTAGGGTTGAGCATAAGTGTTGCTTCAAATCATCGAACACTTGTTGTTGTGACAGGCCCCACACAATTTTTTCCTTACCACCGCCTCTGGTTAGCTGGTTGAGGGACCATGCAATATGGGAGAATCCCAACATGAACCTGCGATAGAAATTGGAAAGGCCTAAAAAGACCTGAATCTCAGTGAGTGTGGTTGGGGCTGGCCAATCATGAATGAACTGGATCTTGGTTGGATCCATATTTACCCCATTCTCATCAACAATGTAGCCTAGGTATTGGATCCTATCCATGCCGAATGAGCATTTTTCCAAATTTGCATATAGCTTGTGTTGTCGCAGAGTGTGCAGAACCTGCTAAATATGCTACAAGTGTTTCACCAAATTCTTGTTGTAGACGAGGATGTCATCCAGATACACCACCACAAAATAATTGATGAAAGGACACAAGATATCGCCCATCATCCTCATGAAATTTGTTGGGGCATTCGTCAAACCAAAGCGCATGACCAATCATTCAAAAAGACCTTCTTTGGACTTGAAGGCAGTTTTCCATACATTTTTCTGCTATATTGGGACCTGATGGTAGCTAGACTTCAAATCAATCTTACGGAAGTATTTGTCCCCCTTGAGTTGGTCAAGGAGATCGTCGATTCGTGGAATCGGGTATCGGTTCCTGATTGTGATTTTATTTAGGGCCTGGTAATCGATGAAGAGTCGTCAGGTCTCATATTTCTATTGCACTAGCACGATTGGGCTACCACACAGTGATGAGTTGGGTTGGATGTGCCCCTTTTTGAGTATTTCTTTGATCTAACGCTTGATATCCTCGTTTTCTAAAAGAGAGCGGTGATAGACGGGCCCATTGGATAGAGATGCATCGAGGATCAAATCGATTGAATGTTTGATCTGACAGTGTAGAGGTACTCCAGTGGGTGAGGAGAATATGTCTTTGTATTATTCCACAACCTTAACCACTTGATTTTGTTGCATGGAGAGATCGACTACAAAGGACATGGATGTGGCTGCAACCTTCTACTCACTTCGAGAGTGAATCACGAAGAAGACAAAATTATTGGTCTAGAGGTAACCTTCCTTCATTTCTTGGCAGATATCAAGGAAATGGCGGTAGGTGGGACTACCTCGGGTATCCTGTACAATTTCCTGTTCAAAGTAATAATAACACTGCGAGGCCTAGACTCATATACAACATGAAGTTTCCATAAATAAGGTTGGCCCAAAAGAACATCACAAACTTCAAGGGGAGGAACATCACACAATACCTCATCTTTGAAGGGCTTGATGTCGTAGGACATGCGGAACTGTTGGTTGACACGAAGATCACTTTCTTGGCAGAGCCATCTAATGGTGTATGGTCTCGGGTGCATTTTTTTTAGCAGGGCCAGTCGCTTGACGAACTCCACTGAGATGAGATTCTTCTAGATATCGCTATCAATGATGAAGTGTAGCAGAGCACCCTTCACCCACATCTGTGAATGAAAGATGTGCTTGCCTTCCTTTGTCTCATCAGGTTCATCGGGTTGGGTCTTGGTGGTAGCAACAGTGGCATTGGGTTCCGTGTCAATAATCTGTCTCTCCTTTTCTGGTTCTGAATCTTAGTCAGAGCCCACATTTGATTTAGAGGCTTTCACCTCAGCCACCAATGACTGCTTTAAGAGGCAATCAACGGTGTTATGCCAGGATCTCTTATGGAAGTCACACCACTTCCCAATGTCTTTCTTCATCTTTCCATTTTCCTTCTTTGTTTGCGGTTTAGACTGGTTGTCTTGAGGCTGTCCATATTTTCTCTACCCTTTGTTCTGTGGGTTGGGGCTGCCCTTTCCCTGCTTTTGTTGTGAGGGGTTCCTAGACCCAAACTGTTGTGTCTTTTGTTTAAGCTTTTGCTCGATTTTGACGAGATACTGATAGGCCACGCCCAAGGACGAGATGTCCAGAATTTCCATTTCTATATGGATGTATCTATGCATACTGACATGGTATTTGAGCACTAGATGTCGCTCAGAATCTTTGATACCTAGCTTGGTGCACAAGGTATGGAAGATATTTGTGAACTATGGCACTATTTGGTCCCTTTCCTGTCGTATTGTGGTCCATACTATATACAGGTCACCATAACTTCCAAAAGGGTAGTATTGTTCCTTAATAACATCCCTAAAGGACTTCTAGGTGAGTGAAACTATAAATAAGGAGGGTTCTTATGTTTCCTTTTGCTCATAGAAAGTCTCCCACCAATATTTTACATGGGGGACGGATTTGAGGAGCGCAAATGTAATATTTTTTCTATTGGAAAAGTTGTGGACAAAAAAATACCCTTCTAGCATATTCAACCATTTGTCTACAACATTTGCGTCTATATGAACTTCAAAAATAGGAATATAAAAGTTGATATGTACCTTGAAGGGGGCGGTGCCTCTGCTTGAGGAAGATGCGTCGTCTGTTGGTAGTCGTCGAAGGATTTGCGCAAAATTATCCATCATCTCGTTCCTTTGTTGTGTGAAGGAATTCCTCGAGAAACAATTTGAAATGATCTCTTGTCTCGTCGTCTTTCTTTTCTCCCGCCATGGAAAGTCATTTGGGTGTGCGAAAGATTTTGTCCTCAAGAGAAACAAGCTCAAGACCCAACTCTTTGAAACTTGACCTCGTCAGGGACATGCACTAAGAATGACAAGGAGAAGACCGCTTTGATACCATTGATTTGGATTTTATGAGCATAATGAAATGAATATAGATCTATATTATGAACAATAATAAATATACAGTAAAACTTGGCTTCTATTCAATAAAGAAATATGTTGAAACTGTAAAATGCAGACTGAAACAAGCTTGCTAGATTGGTGGTGGCTTATCTCTGAGAAGAGATGTGATGGTTGTGCTCATTCGCAAGAAGATGATTACAATGAGGCTCCAAAATCCTTTTTTACATCAAACATGAATGCCAAAATCCTAGGAGATGAAGCGCCAAAAGTCACATAGGCCCTGTTGGGGTAAGTTGATACATCAACTTCCCGGGGTTGTAACTTTTGCATATGATATTCGTTTTAGGCGCACGATAGCCCGTTGGAAAGGTCTATGAGAGTAATACACATTATGTCATCACATTTAAATTAGCATACATTGTCACTGTGGCGGGCCCAGAAAATGTTTTTTAGGGCCTCAAAACGGTCCCGAAAGTTTAGGACCTGAAAATCTAGAAAAAAAAACTACCAAAATGAAAATTGTAACTTCCAAGATGAAATCCGTATGTGAGCCAGTTGGAATAGGTGGGTGGCCATTGATATCCACCTGGATCACTACACTACTTCCCTATCTACTAATGTTTCATTCAATTTTAACAAGATCCCTGAGGCCGCTAGGATGTTGTTCATTATGTCGTTCATGGTTGAGCTAACATTCTTAGGAGGTCAAGCTTGTAAAAGATTTTGCAAAACATGATCAAATGGCTTCTTCTATGTCAACTTATTTGTGTTAATATTTACTTAATGATTAGCATCAATGAGGATTATGCACGATCAATGATTCCAACTCCCTCTCACTACAGGGGTGAAATCCATCGTAATACTTGAGAATATTGTGGCATTTAGATTCTTGCACATTGAGGCATTCCATTAGTCTATGAAATTATTCATTGTACTCTTGCACTGACTAATATCAACATTTATAAGAAACATTTTTTATTGAATATGTTGATCATTAATTGTAATGTCCTAGTGTCCACCCTCTTCAATAATTTGTATTTAAAATTGTATGTTTAAATGCTTTTGCATAGATATTTTATTACTATGCCTTATTCACACCATGAGGTAGACATGCCATGGTGATTTGAATACTTGTAAATATTGTTCTTTTGTAGTTAATAAAAGAACCAAGACTGGTTGAGCATCAACACCTAAAGGGGCTATGATACCACAAGAGGAAAAAGGTGAAGGGGTTGAACGGAATTCTACTTACCCGGAATCCTATGTCACTTTTTCTACTCATCTTGTCATTAAAATTCACTCTATTGATCCTAGTCTATAGTCTAATTCATATATAAGAGGAGTGGGTGAAACCAAATCCTAGATCTAGGCCATCACCTCCTACATTTGGGGAAATTTGTCTCCCACGGAAAAAAAAAAGTTGGTTTGGGACTCTTACTTTCCATCTTTCACTCATGCAAAGAAGAAAAATTCGAATGGGTAAAAAGAGTTGATTTTTGGAGAAGAGAGAAGAGAGGAAATCCTATTTTTTTCTTGGAAAAATAACATTGCCATGCTATGGGATGGAACAACCATGAAAGGAATCCATTAGAACCATGAGAGGAGCCAAGAACTAAGAAAAATCTTGTTGGATTTAATAAACAACATCTTGGACCTTTCTATGCCCACACTAAAGAGCACTTGAGGGAGGGACTTTTGAGGTAATGTTGAGTAGAGAAGCAAGAACTCTCCTTGTGTTGTGTAGGGAAGGTATTGTGGGTACCAAATTTACGGCTATTCTATTTTCAAGAACACGACATTGGGATACTTGGCTAGTAATCTTATTGCTCCTAAGATCAATATATTTCCTTGCGAATCATGTATTCTTCCTCTTCGCCATGGTGGTATCATAGCCTGGCTAGGGGGTGGTGTCCACAAAGGACGACCTACAGTTGGGTGGAAAATTTTTTGTCTCATCCAATTGCTTGACATTCAATTTTCAACATAGATATGTACTTCACCTTTTTTCTAGAAGTTCTCATTATTTTTGGTTTAAGAAATATTTTCTTGTAGGCTCTAAGTCTTATTGTTACTCTTCGATTAATGGTGAATAAGAAGGCATTGAACTTCTTTCTTTTAAAATTTCTTTGTGAACTATTTCAATTCTAGGTTTTTATGGATCATAGTCATTTAAGGTTAGTTTGAGTTGGTACTTGAGTCTCGTTTTGACTTTAAAGTCCCTTCTTCTATCTGCCACTCTATTTCCTTTGGGGGTTTACTCAAAATGAATCATGTCTATTTTTTTCCAAAACCTAGCTTAACAATGCTTGAAGAAAATGTTCATAGGTTTAACTCAAGGTGTTTCAGTCCTTCATTGCAAAGTATATTTATAGGCCTTTTCATGACCTCAACCTTGACCAATTTCCAGATTCTTCTTACCTTGAATTTTAGTTGGCATGAAATGAATATAATTGCTTTGTTATGGGGAGAACCCTCTTTTAAAATTCAACTTTTTTCATCGGTTGTCGATATGTTGCATACTTGAGTTTGTGTAAGTCTTTATCACACCGTTGAGCTCTTAATATCAAATGTTAGATAGCTATCAAAACCCTCATGAAATCATATGTGTTGCATGCTTATTCTCAAGCTCTTCTATGAAGTATGAGTATCATTGTTATGAGTTGTATACCTCTATAATGAAGTCAAATCATATGGATCTATAGAAAGATTCATAATGTTTATCTTTATATACTTGAATTGTTTATCATGGAGTCAATTCCCTCGAGACTTATAATGATGATTTCATCTTGGGAAATAAGAGAGTGTTATGTATGCCCTCATTTTTCCATATCAAGTTATATTTTGTCATTGATAATAAATGTTTTGAAAACCTAGATTGCAAGTATGGTCTTTCAAAAGCCTTGAAATGTAACTTATTATCTTGCATTCATTCTTTAAAAAAAAAGTGTTGGCATGAGAAGTTATATTTTGTCATTGCTAAGAAATGTTTTGCAAACCTGGATTGCAAGTATGGTATTTCAAAAGATTTTAAATGTAACTTAGTATCTTGCATTCAAGTTAGTTCATTCTTAAAAAAAAACAGTATTGGCATGAGAATTTGTTCAAATGTTTCTTTTATTTTGGGCTTTGGGGATATTAAGCTTTTTTTCTTTTTTGTTCTCTCCTTAGTTTGTTAAGTGACATAACTAAGTCTTGGTTGTTTGTGTTTTTTACAAGCTCCATAAAAAAAAATTGCTTAGAAATATATCCTAACCATGATTAATTCTGAGTAAATTCTTACCGAAACAATCATAATCCTACTTGTGTATAATGAAGAGGCGATGTTTTATATATTAGAGTGTTGAAGAAACATCTGGGCATACATTGTTAAAGAATTGGTGTGTTGTTTTTATGATACACTTTTGAGGACTCATAATGTGCAACCCGTGTTGTTTGTCATTCTCAAACAAAATATATATGTTGGGACTATTGGGGATTGGGTGGAACCAACAGACAAATAGCACTGCAGAAATTTCGAAGACAAAAGGTGGTGTCTAAAGACACCTTTATAGAAATTAAGAACAATGCACTATGATCAGAATATCACAATGCATATTGAACATCTTGTACACAACAACGATATCCCCATGATGATAATGACCCATAGGGTCTGCTATTTATAGCTTCAATATCTAACCAACTTCCTTGAAATTGGGAGGATCTTATCCACATATAATCATCAGTTATTAGAGTTGACTACATAAAATCCATGTTTCTAGTTAGCTCGATAAGTATGCTTGACCCGACTGTCCATGCATCCAACTCATAGTCGATTTCTCAGCTGCTTGATCCATCGACTGACTATCTCCTACTGTTGGTTGATTGTTCGAATGACAGACTTGTTGACTATTTAACTGACTAATTTGTAGAGATCTAGTCGATGACCCGACCGACTGTTTCTAGATGTAGGTCGACCGCCCGACCAACTGATTCCATGAGAAGTGTGATGAACCACCATGACTTGATGTTCCAACATGGAATTTTTTGTTTTTTAAGTTGTGAGTGTATATGAATGGCGGACATATTTTCTTATAAAGAAACAATAGATTATATTTTTCTTTTGATCCTTAAACTATGGGCTATTGTTTCATGTTTGGTTCTTCCTTTTAGTTTTAATTTTTCTTAGGATCTGGTAGAGTAAACATTGGATTTGAGATCTATCCTTATCCTATAAATTTTGTTGTTATGGTTGGGGTGCTTATGGCATTACCTACTTTGGTTTGTGTAAGCTCTTAGATATACATTACTTGTAAAAATGATGGATTCAAATTACTACAATACTTTATGAGGCACATATCTTATTAATTGTCACATACCCACTACCTCAATCAAATTTTTCGTTAATTTCTGCTGATACAGAGCCCCCGAATTACCTACGGAGGCCTAGCGCAAGCTAGTTCTTTCTCTCTCTCCATTCCCATGTGGTCGTGGGTCACGATCACAGCTCAAATTAATGCGGTGTCTTTTGAATTTCACGTCTCGGCGCTACGGTAATGTCAAACCGTTCAACTTTGCAACCGTCGAACCCCGACAAGGCTAGCGACCGGCCAATAGGGACGAATCCCAACAGGGCTATAGAACAACCAATGAGAACAAGCCCCGTCGCACGGTTATGTGGAGTACAGGTGGTAGAGGGGGAAGTGTGACATGATAGTCGAC
>JASDQU010589051.1:19988-39465 GCA_032191745.1 Picea mariana | reverse complement strand
AGGGGTGATCTATTGATGCGTGGCCTCTGTTAGTCGGACGGCTCATAATGGTTCCTACCCATGCATTCTTCCACAACTCCCTGGGCGTGGAAAAGATCTACGGTCCAGATACTCTCATGAACCTTGGGGATCTATAGTCCTAAACTCTTCACTACCCACGAAGACACAGGAAAACCAAGTGGTAAGGCATTTAACGCCCTACTATCTCCTACTAATCTAACGGTCATGGGTGACCGCAGATTCCCCGACGAAATATCATTCATCGATTAATACCTATTAGGTTAAGATACTTAACTTTCCAGCCTCCTCTTATCAAATCTAACGGTCACGAGTGACCATAGATCTCCCGACGGGATCTCATCCGTCGATTCGTTACCTCATCCTTATGTCGTCATCTCGGTTTTCAAGAGGATCGTTCCTCCTTATGAAGGGTTACTAAGGCCTTATGCCTTCACAATCACCTTCCCGGTTCTTGATGGGCTTTTCAAGGAAGGTATTTCTATGGGGAGAATTACTCAGGGTACTACCTAAGGTATATAAGGATGTCGTCCTCTCGAGAACCAGGCGTGAATTCTAAATTAGGTCAGTACGCACACAAATAACGAATTCACAAGGACATAAACCATACGTAGTCTTTCCATATAATTACACAACTACTAGTACTGATCAAAACACCATATAGACATTCTTATAATGAAATCATTCACAGTTTCACAGCCTATGAGCATAATTATCAGAATACATATAATTCAAGATGCCAAAGGCAAAACATTTATCAGGAATAACACCAGGGGTTGAACAACTGCTAAGAGGGGTGCTCGTTTCCACCCAACCGTAGGCTTAGCGACTCCCCGCGGATTTACCACTAGCCACCCCCAAGCTGAGACCACAATGCTGTGAGACTGCGTCTCGGTCTTCCAGTGACCAGGAGCGAAGGTTGCAATCCTTCCTCTCTGCTATCACTCACTCTGCATATTGCCAGAGTTCTCCCTTCACGTCTGCCCTCCAATCGCTTCTACCCCACGCCTTATCCTCTTGCGAGGTTGCGTGTGGCGCGATTACCCTCGCGCTGATCAGGCCTGACGGCTCTACGGATGGGTGGTTCACCTCCCATCCCTCACTAAGCCATCCACCTACCAGCCTGTGATACATTTAATTCGGGGCCAGCGAGCCGCTTTTGGTTCTTCGGGCCAGTGGAGTCCAAATACGGTATTAATTCTCGGTGGAATTTAACGCCACCTTTCCAGGTGCCTTCCACTGCCATCATGGTCTCTTTTTCTTCACATCCCCTCTCAACAGTCCTGCAATAAATTCATAATGTTATTCACATTTATTGACCTTTTCCTCAAGATCCATTTACATCACATATTCATATTTATGAGTTTGCCACAGTTCTGGCCAGTCCAGTTATTTTTACAAACTGGGGGAAATAGGGTGTTACATTAATCATGTACAATATTCATAGACACATTAATGTTTTGACATGATATGGGCTGTCATACTTAATGTTCAATTAAAAAGACGAATGTAGCTTCCAAAAACAAAATTGAGAAAATAGAACCTTTGATAGTTGTGTAGATGGTTCCAATTTTTTTTTAAGTTTTGAATGGTACTTGGCAAATGAACTATTTTGACATAACTTTGGAATTCAACTAAAAGAAATGATTTTTTTCATGAAATTGTAAATATCAAAGTTATAGATTGCATTATCTAGGTGCAATGTAGGTTTTAGAAATTGTTGTTTGTGCGATAAAAATCTACAATTTCAATGGATTTGATAATGAATTTCAATAATTATTGGATTAAATTGGTGCTACAAAGAGGAAAATTTGGCGCAAGGTGGGAATTCTCTTAGATCAATATCATATTCCCTTTGTTACTATATAGTTAGATGATGGTTCTTTGTTGTATGAAAATAACATCCAAAAAGCGACTACCTTACATTGGTTCTTCGCTTAGGTGGAGGCACCATTAAGAACAAAGGTGAATGTTTCTTCATTAGTCTTAGTAAAACTTTCACAACCATTAAGTTTATCAAGGATAATCCTCCCTCTTTCAAGGAAACTTCCTTTGCCCAAGAAAACCTCAAGGCAATTCCTAACGCATTCCTATGTCCCACCTCACCCAACTCCTCCTCGATCCCAAACAAAGAACCTATCCCATATTTTCATGTAGAGAATGTTGCCTCACTCCCAAACCTTAAACACGATCTAACATGGCTTAATAAGGAGGAGTAATTTATTTGATATGGCATGATTCACATATTCAATTGCTAATGGCCACATGCAAAAGGCTTTTTAACTTTAGAGTTTGTTTCCAATTCTAAAGGAGCACAACTAGTGTACAAAAAACATAGAATCCTTGTTTATTCATAATAATGTAAATTTATTGCTCTATCACTTAAACTCTGTAAATTTCAATATGCTAATCTCCCTTTGAAATATTAAAGTTCTTAAACCTTAACTTTTATTGGTCATTTTCTAAATAAGTTAATTTTCTTATCCATACAAATTTGGTATGTTATATTAGATTTGGAAACCTCTCTATATATGTTTCACTATTTTTAAAAGAATAATGAAAATATATATGTGTTTCACTATTATTTTTAAAAGAATAATGAAAAACTGTACAAATTTGAAAAAAAAAATTATATTTTTCTCAAAACATAAAGAAATGGAATTGTTGAAATATTGAGGATCAAATTCCCATACAATTAAAATGAATCAAATCATAGTCAAAAGAGGGGAATATACGACTAAAATAGGATGAATAGGAAGGTAGAATGGGATCTAGAATAATCTCTTGAACATTCGATTATAATGCAGTTTAGGCCATGAACAACACTGGTGATGAAACCAACCATGACAAAAATACCAACAATCCAATTTGGCAAGCATCAAGTGATAGCGAAGCACATGGAAGGTTCTAGACTCATGCCTTTCTCTCCTATTTAAATCCCTCCTCTTCCTCTCAGTGTAACGCTCAATATCGTTTGAATGTTCTTAAATCGTGATTTTCTATCTCTGTCTCTGCAATTCCTTACACGGTACACATAAATCTGCGGTGATTGAAGGGAGTTTCAGTCTCTATGGTGTCTCTAGATTTTTGCAGAAGTTAGATTGTGGTTCTCTCAAGGCCATATCCATGCGATTATCAGTTCCTTGGATTCTCCATCAAGGTCGTATTCTCCTGATCCTCCTTCACATGGCCAAGTAACGATCCAACGTTCTCGAGAGTTCCTACAACATCGGCAAAAATTTGAATTTAATACAAAATTCATTGGTAGATGTAATTGGAGTTGTAGTTTTTAATGTAGAAAATAATATAGTGGATGAGTGCAGATTGTGAGCAAAGACTTTCATGGAGGAAAAACTATGGGATACTTTTTAGTATGGTTGCAGCATCATAGTGAAAGAAAATTTGAGGTGGGATATTTCTTATTTATGAGGTTACAACCATATGAATATATATCCCTAAATAAAGAAAAGAAGGACAACAAATTAGAACATAAATACTACAATCACTATAAAATGTTAAATAGATGATTGGTAGTATCGATCACTGATTGGAGTTTCTTCCATATTCTTATTTCCATTTGGTCTTTTATGTTTCATGATTGGTGACAAGATCCTAGTTAAAACTATTCTTCCAAAACTCCATGAAGTGGGAAAATTCACACTAGAGCTTGTTGTGATCAAAGTTCCTAAGGTCATAGTTCCTAAGGTCAAAGTTATTGACATTAGGAACTATGACATTAGTTCCTTTGGTCATAGTTCCTAAGGTCAAAGTTTCAGAGGTCATAGTTCCTAAGGTCACAATTCCTAAGGCCAAAGTTCCCAAAGTTAAATTTCCTAAGGTCAAAGTTCCCAAGGTCAATGTTCCTAAGTCATAATTGTGGAGGATAACATCCAACATCGACAAGAGGCTCTCTAACTATTGGACAAAAAACTAACTATAACAAAAAACATGATGAAACAACAAGCAAATCAACATCATAGTGAAAGACAATTTGGGGTGGGGGATTTCTTATTTATGAGGTTGCAACCATACATATATATCTCCCTCAAGAAACAAAAGAAGGACATTAAATTAGAACATAGGTGCTACAATCACTATAAAATGTTTGATTGGAGTTTCTTCCTTCTTAATGCTTCCATTTGGTATTTCATGTTTCATGATTGGTGACAAGATCCTAGTTAAAACGGTTCTTTCAAAACTCTATGAAGAGGGAAAAATCACACTAGAACCCAAAACTTTTCTAGAACTTGATGAAGATGGAAAAATCATACTAGGACCTGAAACATACAAAACACTGATGAAGAAACTAAGGACTAGAGAAATTACTTAGTACCTCATCAAGTGGAAGAACCTTTTTATGGAATATGTGACTTGGTAAGACGAGTTATCCATACATAAGCATATAGAACTGTTAAGATCACAGGCACCCCTTATTTGAAGGGAAGGGATATGTTATGCTCCTAACCCAATTAATTACCATTATATTGATTATATTTTTGGTAGGTTTACTATTTTTTGATTCCTTCTAACCTTGTTTATCTCTTAAATATATAAGTAAATGAGACTTATTTAAATAGATATCTTGTTTTGTGCATTTGGATCTATTGTAATAGGAGGTTTCCCCATACAATAGGCTTCATATTGAATCATTCCTTCACCTCATTTAAGTATCACATTACTGAATTGGGTGTTTCTTATTCTTATTTGCTTGTTTGGTTCATAACATAAAAGACTCAAATTCATGAAATTAGATAAAAGGATGGGGCCTCAAGAGGTGGATCGATTTTGGGACTTGTGCAACATGTTGAATGATGGATATCAAGCATTGATATTAAAATGGTCTAATTATATTCTAGGTTTTCAATGGTGTGTGGATCTTATGACATTTTTTCAAGAAGAGATAGAAATATTTTATTGAAAAATGAGTCGTGATTCTTAGAATAATGAACACAAATATTGATTACGAAATTGAGGGCTACTAGGCCATAGTTGTCATCTTTCTATTCCCAAGACGCTAGGCATGTGCATAAAATTCAATGAAGCTATGTTGTACATCTGATCACTAATCTAAGTGACTAGCTAGAATTCAAAAGACAATGATCATCAACCTAAAAGCCAATGCTCTAGGTTATCATCTCCCTCCAAAAGAAGTACGCATATTGCAAGTTGTAGTTGTGAAATTGTTAAGATTATTCCACTACCAGATAATAGATTTTAGTTCCATTAATTTATATTTGAAAGCCCAACCTAGAATTTTGGAGGCTACGAGGAATTCAATAAGTAACATAGACAACCCAACACACATGGTATTTGAGCTTCTTGGCCCCCATGCTTTTCCAAAATACCACCTAAGGGTTGGCATTGGGATCATCATCTTGATTTGTGAGAATAGAGGCTGATTCGATGCTATCTCACACATCCAACCCAGTTAGATTTGTCCCATCTAAGAAATCATAGTAGGATAATATGTCATTGAGTCGAGTGAAGCATGACTTGAGAATGGATAAGAAACAATAAGAGAGAAATTTGTGTATCTTTCAACTTGACATGTATATTTTGTGGAGGCTAACAATGTCACCTAGTGATAAATGAGAAAAGGAAACACATATGCTAATTTGTTGAGAAATGACATGGAACCAACCTAAGTCCGTTGTTCTCATCACACACACCATCCGAGAGGATACCTATGTATTGGTGGTATTTATCCTACATTATGAAAGGAATGTTGGAAAAAATTAGGAAAAAGTGTTTATGTTTTTAGAGGACATGGAAAAGAGAAAGGGAATGCATTCGCTTGGTGAAGTGGAATAAGCTCGTAAAACCAAAGGAGGCAGGATGATGGGGTCTAAAGAATATCCATTTGTTTGTACTTGATAACATAAATTCTTTGGAGAATGATGAGAACTAAAGCTTTATGGAAAAATGTGATGATAGTAAAGTACATATCTCCTGGTTCAATGGAGGACTAGATTAGAAGAGAAGTGAAGAAACCTAGAGGGGGTTTAGTCATTTGGAAGGAATTAGTAAAGGCGTATCTTTTTCTAGGAAGATGGTTGGTTTGGATAGTAGGGAAAGTAGAAAGAGTGAGAATTGAGGAGGACACATGGATGGGACGTATAGGTAATTATAGGTTATCTAGGCCTTTAAAAAATGCACTGTCAAATCTTGAGATTCATAGCATATTAGATGAAATATATCCATGGCCTAGATTTATATGGAACCAAGGATGTAAATCAACAACTCAACTTAATATCCTAGGAAGAGAGGCACAATAATGGCAACAATTTATTTCTAGTTTCTAACATAGTGCTATGAGACTTAGTGAAAAATAAGATGAAATCATTTGGTCCAAAATACATAATATGGAAGATACACAACAAAGATAGGTTACAATATTAGGATGAAGGAAAATGAAGAAGGGGAAAATAAGTGGTGGTGGAGGTTTTTTTGGAAATTGAAGAGTCCTTCAAAAACTATGATATTTTTCTAATTGCCAAAAGAAGACATGGCAGGGACCTGGGAGATTTTGTGTAAAAACAATGATGAATCTATAAATCCCTTGTTTATACATTTTCCTTACACTAAATAAGTATGGAATGAAGCATTGGAATTAATAAATGGAAAAGGTAAATGAGAAGGGGAAACACTTTCCAAATGTTTTGAAGCTTGGCATAAGGACAAAGTAATGTCGACTCACCAATCAATGCCTTGTACTATTACATGGGCCATATGGTTGGCAGGAATGAGATGATATTTCAAACAAAGGAGATCCATCCCATACAAGTTAGATGGTTGGCAAAAATGAGATGATATTTCAAACAAAGTAGATCCATCCCATACAAGTTAGTGACTATTGGTGACCAAATTATATATGCTTATGGAGGAATATGGAAACCCACAAAGATAAAAATTCTAAGAATTGTGAAATTTCTTAATATTGAGAAATCAAAGGCAAGGGCCTATTTTGATGGAGTATGCAAAGGGATACTATGGATATGTGGAGCAAGGGAAATTATATACTTAATATAAAATCACATAATGTCCATTACATTTTCTCTTGGGGAAGGAACATATATTAGAGAAATACTATATATTCTCTTAGGGTATTGTTAAAAATTTCCTCAAAAAGTGGTGTTTCAAGTGTTTAGATAATTAGGGACTCCAAGCTCATAGTTGACTAGGAAAATGGGAATTGTGGGTTGGAAAACCTTCCACTGATTCCAATTAGAGAGGTAAGATATCAATTTGTTAATATTCCCTTTCAACATGAATACAAAGAGTTAATAAGAAAGAAGATGAGCTCTCTAAAGAATCCTTAAAATTGCAGAACGGTAAGTGGAATATTGCAAAAGAGGTGGAAGGAGGATCACTCCCAATTAAAGTTATTTCAATCTATAACTAGTTGAATATTCATATATAGAATTTAAGTGCATGTGAGAATTAGTTTTTGTATATAGGACATCAGATATCACTTGATGGGTTGTTTCAAATTTTCTATTAATGTATTCAATTCAGGCACCTTAAGCCATGGTTTTATGAAAGATTTTATAAATTTAAAGAATTTTTTAAGGTCAATGATGAAGCAACAACAGAGACCTAAGTCCTAAGGGAGTGCCAGAAAAGCACACTATTATGTATATTTTGATTTATCCTTAAAATATTGAATATATAGTTTTTTTTCTTGGAAACAAATACATCAAAGGTTATTTCTTTAGTAATTACACCCCCTCTCTCTCTATATATATGCTTCCAAATCCATTTTCAAAATAATATCATAAAATAATGTCATGGTTGAATATATATGCATCAAACTAATTAGGATCAAAAGTTAAAGACACATTGTTGTTGTTCCAATTAAAGACACGAAATAAAATTATTTAAAGTCAATCATTTGTGAAGTAAAAACAAGGAACGAGAGGATGTTATGAAATCCTTGCTTAATGAAACCCTTTGGAAGCATTGATTCTTGTGTACCGATGGTATTCAAGAACCCTTATCCAACAAAATGAAAAGGCCTTGATCATGTCTCTCCTTTAAGTGGAAGGAATCATTTATGGAAGGGATAAATTATATTTTCATAACATTAATGGGTATATCTTTGTAAATGTTAATAATGATTGATTTAGATGTCAATTTTTGTAAAAAGTATCCGATAGATTTTCCTCCATGAAAGTCCCCGCTCACAATCTGCACTCATCCACTATAATCTTTTCTAATTTAAAAATACAACTTCAATTACATCTGCCAATGAATTTTGGATTAAATTGAAAATTTTGTCGATGTTGTAGGAACTCTGGAGAATGTTGGATGGTTACCCAACCATGTGAAGGAGGATCCAGGGAAGACAACCTTGATGGAGAGGCCAATGAAATTCTAATCGTATGGATCTTTCCTTGAGAGAACCACAACCTATTTTCTGCTAAAAACTAAAGACACCACAGAGACTGAAAATCCTTTCAATCGCCACATATTTATGTGTACCATGTGAGGAATTGCAAAGATAGAGACACAAATTCATGATTTAAGAGAATTCAAATGATATTGAGCATTAAAACTGAGAGGAAGAGGAGGGTTTTAAATAGGAGAGAAAGAAGTGAGTCTAGAGCCTTCCTTGTGCTTCGCTATCACTTTACGTTGGCTAGATTGCATTGTTGGTATTTTTCTCATGGCTAGTTTCATCATTGGTGTTGTCTTTGGCCTGAACCGCATTATAATCGAATGTTCAAGAGATTATTATGGTTCTCATTCTACCTTCCTCCATCACCCTGCACCACTTCAAACTAAACAAAGTGTTTTTGAAATATCATTGAGAAAAAATGGTAGGTGGGCATTTAAATTTTGAATTTGAAACCATTCTATCGCATTTATGACTGTTTTGATTACTCAACAATCCACAAATGATGACGGTGTTTCTAACAGAGACAACATTAGAAAGAGGGGTGGATAGAAAATTGATGGTAGAAAAAGTGCAAGCGCACGGGAGAACTGATATGAGTTTCAAAGGTCGAACACGTCCCATATTCGATGGTCAGGAGGGAATTTTGTAGAACAATTATCTTATGCATGGAAAAATTATTTAATATCTTCCAAATTTTACTAACCCCTACATAATACTAAGAAATTGAAAAATTATTCTGACGAAAGGGTCCTAAAAAAATCCTGCAAAAGAGGTTTTGGGAGGGGATATTTCTTTCCTCCCATTCCTTGTTACGCCAAAAGGCACATACCTATTGAAAAGAGCCAGATTTAATGACCTTTTAATCATAGATGTGTTTTATGTGGACATGATTTGACATGCTTAGAATATTCTTAGTCATACATTAAATTAAAGGTTAGGATTTCTATCATTAACTTCCCTGCATGTCAAAACATGGTTGTTCTTCATTAAAAAATAGTGATTATTGTGTTTACCATAATAATACCCACCTTGTTTATTACTCTTGAGGTTTTTTACTGTATTTAGTAATTTACGGCTTATGCTTGGTGCACCCTTCATTTTTAACTGTGGATGGGACACCGTTTCAGTTATTTCTTATGGTTCTTTACCACCGCTACAATAGGATGGCTAGCCAATTAATTTCAATATGTTACCACTCGTTTCGATGGATGTCCTTAATGGTTGATTGGAACACTAGATGTCATGTGATTCCCTGTAAAGCTAGATGCCTCAAGGAAACCCATCAATTTCAATGTCTTGCCATCGGTTTCAATGGATGGGAAGTATGATGGATGTCGTGAATGGTTGCTAGAGGTCGTGTAATGTTGGATGCCTCAAGGAAACCCCTTCCTTTAAAGGAAAGTTTAATATGTACAGTCATCCTGGCTTTGGGGATTTTGGACACATTATATCCTTCTTGGTGAACCATCACAGGTTTTGTTTAAGAACAAGGAATTGTTATATTATGTTTGTATATATCTTTTCTTCTCTGTTTTTTTTTTCCTAATTATTTTTTGGTTTTAATTATGTAGGTTACCATTAAGCGGAGGTGGATTCCTAAGGGTTTTTAGTTTTTAACATCATATGAAGAATTCAAGAAGTACCCTGAGCTTATCAGTGAAAATCAAGTGGAATGGACGTCATCCTAGTGGAAGGTGAATGCAGAGGATTCCACAAGGTTTGTTGTATGCTTTTTAATATTTTCTTTGGGATATTTTTTTGGCAAGCATGTTTTCTTAACTATTTTGAGGTTACGTTTATTGTTTAGGATTCTGGTCAGGGTTGTCACTCTTTTCGTAGACAGTTTTTTTTTTCCTTTTTGGCGTTAGGATTACTATTAGGGTTAGGGTTCTCACTATGATGTAGTCACTGTGTCAAAAGAGTGATATGGCCTTACCAGGGAGTCACTTTGTCAAAAGAGTTATATGGCCTTACTAGGTGGAGAACGATATTTTTCAATCTATAGGTGAACTTCATTGCTCATGGCCAAAATGCAAATTTCTATGAGGATGTTCTATTGTTGTGTAGATAAAAGTTGGAAAAAACTATCAATAAACTAAACTAACTCCCCATGAGCATTTGGCACGTTACACCATCAATTGTTATCAGAAATGTATCCACATGCACCACATAACTCTCATTGGTAGCTTTGGATCCCTATTAGGACAAAAACAATACCCTTCTTGTCTTATCCAGGGACAACACTACTCCTTAGTCAGTTTGGAGCACAAAATATAATCATAACAAATTTGTCCAAATTTGATCTACACACAAACATTAACCAAAAGCAATGGCACAACACTATCTTTATAAGCAATATTTTACTATTTTTGAACACCATCTTTATGAGAAAGATTTTACTATTTTGGTCTAGCTTGTCTTGAATTGAAGCCGTGTGCTTGAATAAAATGAGAACTCTCTATCAACACCTTGTCTTCTTTCAATGCTAAAAAACACTTATGCAAAGAAACTCTTACCTTTACAAATAAAACACTCACCGCTTGAAGTAAATCGTTGCTATATATTATATAATGAAATAGTCTGTTGTATGTGATCATAATTATAATTGATAATATCAATTGATACAACCGAAGCATATAGAGATCTACATAAAGCAATTCATGGCATGATTCATTATTGTTTTTGTTCTCTACTTGTAGGTACTAAAATTAATCACTATTATATATTTTTGGAATTATATTGAACTAATATGTGGAAATGTTCATTTTCAATTAACTATACAACTTCAATTTAATCGAAATGTTCATTCTCATTGCAATCTATTTTGTTGCACAAGGGATGAGTGTTTTAACTCTTGTTTAAATGATCTAATTGATTTTCTTGCCTTTCTCATTAATCCAACTATTTTGAATTGAGGGGAATCAATGCAGATAATTATTGTTAGTTTTGCATCATCGATTTGCTTACCTTTCTCATTAATCCACCAATTTTGAATTGAGGGGAATCAATGTAGATAATTAGGGGAATCAATGTAGATAATTAGGGGAATCAATGCAGATAATTATTGTTAGATGCAATCCAAACAAAGAGATGTATCTCTACTAGGAATCCCTTTTCCTTTATTTATCAAAATAATTTATGTAATGAGACCCTAGCGAGTTGGACCGCAAATTTTCCAGAAATGACTTAATCGATGATGGAAATACTTTTTTTTCTCCAATAGAAAATTATCTCAATTATATTAGTATATAATTTGTTTACATCTTTGCCTCCATATCTAGGCTTCGTATTGGAGTACACCAACCAGAAAAAAAATTCTAAACAACAAAACAAGACTATAAGTCTATGAAAAGTGGCCTAGAACATGATCCAAAAGATCACCCAAAACTACTACAAAATCCAAAAAAGACCATAGCTGCAGATGGCATTCTAAACACTGCCACTCAATTACAATGATAAACCTAAATTCATCAATACTAGTAAAGACTAATATATCTTTTGGGCCCCATAGTACCATTAGACCAGGGATAAAAGATAATGCTTCCTTCTAGTTCTCCAAGAGCCTGTTTTGAAAGAAGATCTGCATCCATATTGAAGTTCCTGTAAATGTGTTCAAAACTGACAAGATTGAAGCTTTTGATCAAGTCCTTTATCCTTGCTTTCCATCCCTCAATTGCACAAACTTGAAGTTCGCCTCTATTGGAAAACCAGTCGATTACCACTTTTGAATCCCCCATGATTTGCAAACGTTGTAGTGACATATGCGATGCCGGCCTGAGTGTTTCCCATGCACCCATAAGCTCTGCTTTTGTGTTGGTGCCTCTTCCGTAATTAAGAACCCATCTTATGACAGTAAAATCAGGTAATTTTAATACTCCTCCTGCTCTGCTTTTGTGTTGGTGCCTCTTCCGTAATTAAGAACCCATCTTATGACAGTAAAATCAGGTAATTTTAATACTCCTCCTGCTCTGCATAATATGCCATCAAGCTGGTCTTCCCCATCAAACCATGCAACTGTAATATTACTATGTTGAGGAATCATGATATCTCTCGGGGGTCTATCCTTTTTAGGAGCATCATTGCTAATATGTAGTGCCAAAGTCTTATAGATCACTGCATGTAGTGATGGAGTGGTTCTCTCAAATATGGCTTTGTTCCTTTCTATCCATAAAAACCAACAAATATGAGCAGCGTTTGCCGATGGAACTGTCTTATCCTCAAACCAGTTCTTGAAGCATTCTAACAAAAAATTACCTTTCCAACTATTTTTAAATCCTTGATCTATAATCACCTTATCCCAAATTGACTTTGTAAAGGGGCATTGTTGAAATAGATGATAAATGTTTTCAGATTCTTGGTTCCATAGGTAGCAAATACCAGGACCTTCCCATCCTTTGGATTGAAGGGTATCCCAAGTAAGAAGTTTTCCTTCCATTGCCAACCATATAAAAAGTTTAATTTTTAATTGTATGTTCCATTTCCAGATTGATCGCCTCTAGCCTCCAAATTTCCTCAGATTTTTAGTAGACAGTATGGCCCAATAGAAATTTTTTACAGTGGGAAATTCGGAGTTATCACCACCTGTCCACATCAATACATCTTCACTATCCTGTAGGTATGCTCTAGAGTCAAACAGGGCCTTTCTGAAATGTTCTCATTCTATGGTCAGGTCCCCTGTAAATCCCAAAGCATTACTGTTAAGCCAAGTAGAGGATAAATGTTGTCTGTCATAATGCCTCATATCCTGCGCCAGAGTGAAAATGTTCTGACAATGAAGAGAAGATAAAAGATTTATTGAGAGGAAGAAATTTCCCCCCATCCCTAGAATCCTGTCTTTTCCAAGTGCTATGAGCTGACCCGATCCCGGGTTCCAGCTTAACCAGTGGGTGATTAAGTGGACCGATTTCATTAGACCACCCCAAATTCTTGAAGTTGCCTTTTGTTGGAATGTATGAGATCTGAACCAATTTTTAATTGTTGTGTGAGGAAGATACTTGTCCTTTAAAACTCGATGCCAAATACCTGTACTTGTTAAAAATATCCAAAGTGTGTTCGCAACCAAAGCTTGTTTAAAATCATAGATATTTCGAAGTCCCCAACCCCCAAATAACTTTGGTAATGATATATGATCCCATTTTCAAGTATGGTAGTGATTTGAGTCGTTGTTTCCTTTCCAAAGGAAATTGACCATTAATTTCCTCATGGAATTTAAAACAGAGCATGGAATAACTGCCAAAGACAACCAATAGACAAGTTGGATTTCTAAAACTGATTTTTAATAAAGTGAGTCAGCCTCCCAACGATAACCATCTGTAGCACCAGTTATCAATCTTTTTTTCCATTCTTTTTATCAACCAAATACAGTCATCAGCTCACTGTGGACCAGTCTCGAGATAAAATCTGAGATATTTGAAACCCGAGGCAAGATCAGAGAATTTATAAGGAAATAAGGATTTGAAAGGAGATAAATCTTACTTGAAGAATGGTGGACTTAGTAGCATTTATCTATAAGCCCGAAGCTAAACATAAGGATGTTAATATCTTATCTATCTCCCACCATTCCTGCAAAGTAGCATTAGTCATAATAATCACATCATCAACAAATAAAATATGAAGATTTTTTATGGTTCTAGAGACATTTATACCCGCCAACTTCCCTTCTCTTTGACTTTCCTTTAACAATAATCTTAATCCTTTCATAACCATGATGAATAGTAAGGGGAATAATGGGCATCCTTGACTTAAACCTCTTCCTCTTTTAAAGAAGTCTGTGGCCTCTCCATTTATTAAAACTGCAAATGATGTGGAGACAACGCAACTCATGATCCAGTTTGTCACCTTTAAACCCAAACCTATTTGTAGTAGAATCATCCTCAATATATCCCAATTAATACAATCATAGGCCTTTTGAAGATCCAGTTTTAAGACTAAGGATTTTACCTTCTTTTTTTTAATGCCGTGAAGGCACTCATGAACAATTCCTATAGCATCCCGGATTTGTCGACCTTGTAAAAATCCCAACTGCTCTTCAGAAAGCGATCTGGACAAGATCGACTTTATCCGATTTTCTATAATTTTAGAAATGATTTTATAGCAGAGGTTACACAGAGAGATTGGTCTGTAATCCCCAAAGGTAAGAGGCTTTCTTACTTTGGGAATTAAGGCAATGAAAGTCGAGTTTAAACCGCCATAAATGTTTCCTTTTAGTCTCGATTCTTCAACCATATTGAGAAGATCCCCCCTAACTAGATCAAAGAAGTGTAAAACAAATTCAACAGTCCAGTCGTCCAGGCCTGGACTCTTATCAACTTTGAATTTTGATAAAATATCTCTTAATTCCACCAATTGAATTAGTGCATATAATACCTCAGCTTCAACTTCTGTTATCAGTCTAGAGAAATTAGTCGCCACTCTAACTTGATCGATTGTAGATGGATCACCTTGCTCCTTGAAGAAATTTTTAAAGTGTTTGACAGCTTCAGATTTTATTTTTTTCTTCCCAGAGTGTAAATGCCCCTCATCATCCATAATCTCCCAGACAAATTTACTATTTCGCCTGAAATTTGCGAAATTATGAAAAACATTTGTGTTTTGATCACCGCTACGAATCCATATAGCCTGGCTGCGTTTATGCCAGAGTTCTTCACTATCATTAATCTGCATGTTCCTTTCCTATTCCAGAGTTTTTAATAATGTTTCATCCTCTTGTGTAATTACACCATCTAGAGTGTTTTGTAGCAGAGAATTATATCATTCTCCAATCCCCTGAGATGAGCATTTGCCTCTTGATAACGTAGTTTTTTCCACTGCTTAGTATTGTCCTTAAGATCCTTTAGTTTCCAAATTAGTCTTTTCTGTTTTCCATCCTCTTCGAGATATTTTGGATCGTTCCATAATTCCTGTACCATTACCACAAAATCCTGTCCCAACATCCATTGTGGATTTAGCTTGAAAGGATAGGAGGCATTTCCAGTTGGAGAAGAATCGGGGCATGATCAGAAATGAAGAGGTATTCCATCAATGACTTGTAGATGCCGACCATAGACATAAATTCCTTCGAGATGAAGAATCTATCCAGTCTTTTGGCGATCCAGTCAGCTCCAGTGCGGCCATTTCACCAAGTAAGGACAACCTTCCCCAGGACCACGTCTATAAGATTTTTCTCTTGGAAGAAAGTTTTAAAGAAACCGACCAAAAGTCCCACAGATGATGTGCCTCCCCAAATCTCTCCCAAGGAAAGGGTCAAGTTGAGGTCCCTCGCAATAATAAGATTTTTTTGTGCTAGTAAACTCGAGTCTGCCACTTGTGTCCAAAACTTTTTTCGCTCCAAACAGGGACGTAAATGTTTAAAAAAGAAATCTCCCTTTTGCTTGTTAAACAGATCCATGTCAATAAGATCCCACCACAGGTAAGAAACAGAACTAAATCCAACACATTTGGATCCCAAGTAACCAACAGTCCACCGGAAGTTCCCATCGAGTTGACAACACAACTAAACCAATTTAGCCTTAAAGTACTCATTAAATTTCTATCTTTTTCAGAGTGAACTAGAGTTTCCTGAAAGAAAACAATATGAGGATGTGTTTTATCAAGAACACTTTGAACATGGACTAATTTAAGGGTGCCTCCAGTCCTTGTGAGGTTGAGAGATAGCATAAGCATAACGTTAATGCACTAGATGCCATTATAACTCTGCAGTTAGACATACTCGGACTAGAGTAATACTTGGATGGGTACCTTATCCATTTAATATTTATTTATTGATGATGCAAACACTTGTCCATATATATTTGATAAATTGTTATAAACTCGAAAAAATCAAGCAAGGAAACAACTCAAGCACGGAGACAACTCAAGCAGATCTTGATTTTCTCTATGCTAACATCGGTAGAAAGCATAGTAAAATATTATGAATTGTTTTTCAACGTACAACAATGGACATCTAGCAGTGACACTCTTTATTTTTACAATATTTAATCCAACTAATAATAATTAAAGTGCTTATAATATTCATTCAAATGGATGGTCGTTAACAAATTTAATTAAAAGTTAAACATGATATACATTTAATATTATATTCATGTTTAATAAGATGAAAACACAATTGATTAAAGTACAACCGAAATTTATTAAAAAAATCAATTTGATTGGATTATTATATCTCTTTATCAAAAGTTAAATTAATTTTTGATATTATTATAAAAAAAAATTATTTTATTTTATGTACGTATTTAATTAATATGTGAGAATATTCATCTCAATTAACTATACAAATTATAAATTTAAAAAAACAACAACTTGCTATGTAGATAAAGTAAATGAAACCTATAGGATTGTGATCTTTTTTTCACCAATTATTAGCTATTGTAGGTATTACTATGTATTTAATAAAAATTAATAAATTTATAAAGTTTAATAAAGTTTTATATTTAATAAATTTCAATGATTAAATTAGAGAGATTAATAAACTTTAAATTTAATAAATTATGAAGTTTAATAAATTAAATTAAAGTTTTATGAATTTAATTAAATAGTTAAAATAATATGATTGTGAGAGAATAATTAAATTTGAAAATAATGTTTTTTAATTACTTTTAAAAACATAAAATAAAATAATTAAAATATTTTTTTTTTAACTTTTTATAAAATAATTGTTTTGATCTTGAAATACAAAAAATTAGCATATCCATATTACAAAAGTGGTTGATATATGTAGATGTACACTATTAGTTTGAAAAAGTGGAAAATAATGCCCATATATCAACCATTTTTATAATTTATAATGTAGTAGTGGAAAATAATGCCCATATATCAACCATTTTTATAATTTATAATGTAGTTGTGCTAGTAATAAGGTGAGGGAAAAGTCAAAGGGATGTCATCCAAGGCATATTTAGAGACGACATGTTGAATTTGTTGAAGAGAAAGAGAAGACGTAGACAGTATGTCATGCACAAAATTGGAGAAATTGAGTTTGGCGGTTGGTCCTCCTAGAAAATACCTTCCAACGTCGTAGTCACGGGTAGCCTGCTTAGCGGTTTTGTATGAGCCCAGCCATTTCTTCTCTCTAAATATGGGAATCCAGGCATTTTCTCATTCAAATTCCTTTAAATTAGCATTAATTGTGTCCGCGAGCTTTTGGAGGGATTTCTCCATATTTCACAGCGTAATGGAAACGTTCTGTGGTGAAATGTATCGAAGAAAAGTTGGAGGCAACTGAAGTGAAATCGAAACTCAATTATGTTAAAAAGCTATGGCAAGTTAGTGACTACATAGGACTATGGTGGTCAAACTGTGTATTGCTAGTTGTAACGACATGTGCTATGACACATGTGCTTCCATATAATGCATGAGAAAAAATGTCGACCTTCGTAGTCCTTTTGACCGTGAACAAGAAGTTTTATTTCGTAATGGATGACTCGATAAATATTTTTTACCTTATGACATCGATAAATAGATGGATTAGTTTTTTATTTTGAATTTGTGATTGTATCTCATGTTTATTAAGCCGAAAGGTGTACACCTATTGATAATGGGCACATTTAATAGGTTTTTAGTGCTTAATCAGTTTTGTATGGACAAGATTAAATATTGATGGAATATTCTTAGTTGTCCCAATAAATCAATGGCTGTGATTTCAACCACTAACTTTCTCACTATTATAAAGGCATCCGTTTACATGTTTATTTTTTTACTTTTACTTAATCATATTTAAAATTTACAATGGTGGCTAGCTGATTGTCACCTCTGAGTGATTAACGTTTCATTTTCTGGGTCAACCGAAACCTTTCCCCCTTCACCAACCACGATTTTTACTACAACTATTATTAACTGGCCGGGATTTTCCTACCTGGAGCTCTTACCACGTCGGTTATTTAATGCGCAGGGTGGAGCTCTTACCACGTCAGTCATTTAATGGGTAGGGTTCTATTATTCAATATTATTGGATTTTTACTACATCTACTATTTACTGGGCGAGATTTTCCTGCCCGGGGCTCTTACCGCGTCGGTTATTTAATGCGCAGGGTTTTGTTACTGTCAATAATAAGTTAATGATTTTTTTTTATTCTGGATTCGGTTCTTTAAGCAGGTTTGCATGGTAGGCTCCATTCATTAAGCAGGTTTGCGTGGCAGGCTCCATTTATTCCGAGACTTCTCGCTGAGTCGGAGAGGGAATTGCGATAGACCATAGAGGGCCGATCATGTTCCCTGTAACGTCGACGATTTCAAGCAGGTGAAAATATTTAGGTTGACACGAGTTGGACCTTTTCGTTCTATGAGTTGTCCAGGTTTTTTTTCTTATCCTTTTTATTATTTTTATCAGTGTATAAATTATTTTTCGCTTGTAAATTTATTATAGTTCGGTTGATTTACGTGATGGTTTTTAATAAATTTATTGAAATTGAAATATAATTCTCGAGTAAAATTCATTATAGTTTGGTTGATTTACGTTATGGGTTTTAATAAATTTATTGAAATTGAAACATAATTCTCGAGTATAAAAGAAGGTTATTATTTTTTTAATAAGTTATATATATATATATATATATATATATATATATATATATATGGTCACGTTTTATTTTATGGCCACTTTTCATTTTATGGCAGTGTTTCATTTTCTTTTCTAGGCCAGTTGAAACCTTTTGGCGTTCACCAGCCACATGTTTGCGGTTGTGCTAGTCTTATGCACTTTACAAATTTTAGTGAACCCATAAATAATGTCCCACGTGCCAATGCCAAAGCATTGAGATGACATTTGTTTCGTTTTGACACAACGTTTTTTCTCTCATGGTTTTGTAGTTTTTATTGATGTGATATGTGATTTGACACATCGTTTTTGCTAACATGGTTTTGTGGTTTTTATACTTGTCTAAGGCTAGGTATATTGTAATTGTTGCATTGACTTGGTATTAGTTCGTTGGACGATTTATTTTTACCTATGGTTAAACATTAGAATTTTAAAAACAATGTTTTTTTATTATTTTTTGAATTTTTTTTCTTGGATTCATTGGATGGAGGTGTGAGGTGACTTTGGTTTTCCAATTTATATCTTATTAT
>JASDQU010589050.1:20138-68236 GCA_032191745.1 Picea mariana | reverse complement strand
ATCTTTGATGACTCCTAGACATTGAACTTTCCTGGAGTAAAAGGAATAGAGGTCATGATAGGCTCTGGTGACTTCTAGTCCTAATTCTTCCATGACAGTTTTGGGCATGAGGTTGTGGGAAGCCCTTGAATCCATCAAACAATTGTGTAGTACCTTGTCATGTATGTTCAAGGATGTGTAGAAGGGAGAGGATGAATCATTTCTATCTTCTACGATAAGACCTAGGATGACTGCAGGATTTTCATCTTGCAAATTGATTGAGTCTGTGGGATGGCATGAGGTTTCAGACTGTAATAGTTCAGAGAGGCATTTTTTGAACACTTAATGTTTGATCAGTTTGGAGAGGGGCATAGGGATCCTGATTTTTTAAATTTCATGCTCAAAGTTAAAAGAGGATGTGAGCTTTGGAATTTCCCTTACTTCAGGAACATGAATCTGGACCATTGGAGAGAGGGGTTGAGCCTTCTTACCTTTGTTTTTGTCTGCTACTTCATTAGCAGGTTTCTCCATTCTAGTGAGTTGTTCAGGAACATCAGGTGCTCCTGTCTTCTTCTTGGATCTTAGGTTATAATTGTTTTGGATGTTGTTGGCCTTGTCTCCCTTGCTCAACTCGTTTAGTTAACTGTCCATGAGAGATTCCTCGTATGCTGATTGAGTGAGATGAGGAAAAGGAGAAGTATCTCTGAAGCAGTGGATTTCAGGATCAAGCCCGTCTATTTCCCATTCTTCATCATTAACTAAAAAAATATTTTGAAGAGGGGCCTGAATCTTCTGATCTTCTCTATCTCTTCCCCCTCTGGTCCCTTTGCATAATCTGGGGAGCATTATTATTTGGCCTCCTAAAATTTCCTTTATTTTCGGTATTTTGAGGATTTCTATATGTTTTTCTTCCCCTCCACCTTCATTTTCTCCATCTCTGCGGACAAATACTTCACTATCTTGGTCAATTCATCCATTTGATGGCGAGGCACAGAGGGGCCAGAATTCGAGGCTTCAAATATTCCCTTTCTCCTGTCTGCAACAGTCTTATTTCTCAGTCTGTTAACTGCCAATACATTATATTCCACTTCTATGGCCACATCTTTCATTTGATCTAGGGAGGTAGCTCTTCTCTCTCTCAATAGAAGGTAGAAGTTAGGGTCGAATGCATTAGCATAAGATATTTTAGCAGAGGATTATGTGGGTTTTATCTTAGCAGGGATATTATTATACATCTTATTGAATCTTTTGGAGAAGTCAGAGACAGATTCTCCTTCCTTCTTCTTCAAGGACCCAAACACTATCATGTAATACATGAATTTTTTTTTATCTCCCCACTGCCTCAGGAACACATTATCTAGAGCTTCAATCCCAACAATAGATCTGGGGGCCAATCCCCTAAACAATTTCCTTACCTCACCATCAAGGCTCTGGACGAAGACTCTCATCCAGACATATTCATTTTTAATGTTTGGGTTGTCTGCGTAACTATAAAAAGCAGCAAGGTGCTCTTCCGCAGTTATGTCCTCCTCCCCCAGTGAATTTAGGCATATATTTCAAGTAATCTCCAGCAGGGAGAGGATTCATAGGTTGAGGTAGGATTACAGGGGCATATCTGGAAGCCACTATGGAATCCATTTTGTTTAGAGGAGGATTAGCACCTTCCATAGGAACAATAGGTTTAGGAGAACCAGGAAGAGAGAAGGTTTGAGTCGGAAAGACAGGAACTAAGCTGACAGGACATCAGGGGAACAATAGAAAATTTTCAGAACAATCTTGCAGGCTAAAAGGAACAAAAGTTTCCCTTTCTTCAACAACAGTGGTAATAGGAGAAGGGGTGGTAAAACCCGAGGTAGGAAAATATTTAGAGGTGTTGGGTCTGAACCAGGGTACCACCTCGGGGGAAAGGGGAGTGATAAGGGTTTCTCCTACCAATTCAATATCAAGAGGAGAAAACTCAGTAGGAACACTCCCAAAATTTAGACTACGGGAAACTCCAACAGAAGGTAAATAAAAACGATGAGATGAAGGTGTTGGAGTTTCTATAAAATCATGAAAATCATCAAAAATACCTAGTTTAGTAGTAGAAGTACCTCCTCCAGAAGAAGTTCCCTTTTTGATAATCTTCTCTGGGTCAACTTCAGGTGGCGCTAATGGTAGCTAAGGAGTAGACCTTGTATGCTTGCCTCTAGAAGCCACGGCTTAAACAATGGAGTCACTCATGGGTTCGCATCAATGGAGTTGCCCAGCGGAGTCGCATCAGTGGAGTCACCAGGTGCACAATAGCAATCTCAATAATTTTGATATCTGATGCAACTTCAAAATCAGTTAATTGTTGTCGTTCAATCCCGGGGAAGATATTCAACTTTGTCCCCAACAACGGCGCCATAAATGTTAGTGTCAGAAGTCACTCCTAGATTGCGACAGAAGTAGAGCCCAACGCCCATCAGTTTATGTCACGAATTGTTTAAAAGGGGGCGATCGAATGGAGGCAAACTCAGAACAATATCATTTGACTAGAAAAGTAGGCCATAAATGCATAGGAAAATGAGGGCCACAACTAACTTCAGTTAGGAATTTGAGTTAAAGCAAGAGTAGAGGGAAGACTTGGGAGAAAAGGGAGGACACTGCTTTGGGCATTAGGCCTTCTAGCAACTCGACGAATAAAAAAAAAACATGGAAAGATGCCTAAACGACACATTGATAACTGCACACTAATAAAACCTATCATACTATGCAGCCACAACCATCCGATTGGATCCTCCAATTCCGAATCATTTAGTGCTAGGTGAAAAGACAACGTGGGAGACTATTTAAGACTGGTGTAGAGATTGCAGTGATCAACCATACATCATCCTACAATATGTGACTCCCGATTGGATCCTCCAATTTCGAGTGTTTCAAATAGCTGACAGACAAAACAAAATAAAAGAGAAGTTGACTTCCATTAATTTGATAGTCTCAAATCGAAATACATAACCAGAGCTTCTTCAAAAAATTTATAGTTGGGAGCTTAGCTCAACCATCGATGAATTACAAAAATGGAAAAATTGCCTACATATACTCAAAGAAAAACAATAACAGTGAAAACGAGACATTGCATTAAAAACATTGCATCTGCATGTCTACTGACAGTCTACGCATGTAGTCTCTGAATGATCGTGCACCTATGACAGGCACAATCCGACTCCTGACAGCCCTGCGAATGAATCGACATGCCTTTAATCCTTTGTCGGACTTTCCATTTATAGTGGAAAAGATGTCTAACCACCACCAACAACTTCAATAACTGCTTCCTTGGGATCGGGAACGACCCAACCAACTCTGCACTCTTGGGACATGGAGGCCCTCTCACGTCACCACCTGGATAGGATGAACGACCTAATGGATAAGGCGTGGAGGTTGATGAGAATATTGGGTCACATGATTGGAAGTGGTAGATGAGTGGTGACCATGCAGGGATGAGGGGAAACAAAGAATGAGGAGGTGACGAGGACATGATTGATCAAGGGAGGACATGTCACTTATGGCGGGATGAAGTGGAATGGAGCGAGAGGCAATAATTGGCAAGTGGAGGTGGGAAACGGTTTTCCAGGTGGCGGGGGGGGGGAATGACACAGGAGGCAACACGATAGGAGGGGGCCCCATGACAATACCACTCCATTCCAGACCCACCCCCTTTTATTAATGGCAGAACGACAAAGAGGGTCTGGAATCCTTTGAGAACCATTGATATAGGTGCCCCAATCTTGACCGTTGAGGTATGCGCACCCAATTCTGGACCCCCCCCCCCCTCCGTTAAAGGTAGAACGATGAGGGGGATTCAGAATCATTTGAGAACCGTTGACCTAGGCACCCCAATCTTGACGGTTGAGATATGCACGCACAATTTCGGACCCCCCCCCCTCCGTTAAAGGTAGAACGACGAGGGGGATCCGGAATGAAACATCAGTCGTAGATCTAGGCGGGCAGATCTTGACCGTCCAAATCCACCTGTTCATTAAAACAATGCGTCAGCCTTTAAAACTTTGGGGTAAATGGGTTTTCCAAATCTCTCTTTTCGCCCAAGGGGATGCTTCTTTAGGAAAATACCCCATACAAGATTATGTGCTAACACATAGGCTAAGTCACTCCTAATGGATTTACCACTGGCCACCCCTAAGCTAGGCCACAATGCTTTGAGATTGAATCTTTTCTTCTGACTCAATGAAATTTAGGGACGAAGGTTACTCTCCTTCTCCCGACACAGAAATAGACAGGGACAAAGGTTAATCTCCTTCTCCTGACTCAGTCATAGATAGGGATGAAGGTTACTCTCCTTTTCCTGAGTCATACTCTATTTCCTACGATCAGAACACACTCTTTTTCATAGTTCTTTCTCGAACCTGAGAGCTCAGTCTCTCGTCTCTGCACTCTTCACAGGCCTTCCTCTGCCCACCACACCTTCTTTTATTTCCTTCCTTAGTAAGATTGTGTGTGGCCCTAATTCACAGTTTGTGTTCACGTCTGAAAGCCTTACAGATGGGCGGTGTTCCCCATCCCCTCATTAACTCTTGAGGAGGTCTTCCCACCTACCAGCCTGACTATAATTCATTCTTGGGTCAGAGGGTTGTTCTGTTTCTGAGAAATTAAATCCAACAAAGTACTGGTATGGCGGAGGTTAATGCAACCATTCCTAGTCCCCTTCACCATATCCTTCATAGCATTCATGGTCTCTCTTATCACACCCCCCCTTCCAACAGTCATGCAACACTTATCCATTTTCTAGTAAATAACATAAATTACATTCATTGACCTTTTATACAAAGATTCATCAAATCAAACATTCACACATATTGAGTTTTCCATAGTCTCTTGGCCAATATAGTTATATTTACAAACTGGGGGAAAATGGGTGTTACAATTCCATCCCCCTTAAAGGAATATCATTTCCATTGTTCTATTTGTCAACATGCTCTGTATATATAGAAGTAAAAAAAAAATGGATATGATTGTCTCATGGCATCCTCGATTTCCCACATAGCCTCATATGGACCAAAGTGTTTCCACTGCACCTTGACTGGTGAAATGGTTCGGTTCCTGAGTGAGGTTTCCTTCTTGTCTAGTATCCATTGAGGTTTTGGCAGGAATTCTCCCTCCGGATCCACCTAGATCACAAACCAATCAACTATATGATTAGAATCATGTACATATTTCTTCAATAATGAAACATGGAAAACATTATGTGCCTTTACTGTGGGAGGGAGTGATAGCCTATAGGCTACAGGTCACACTCTATCTAAGACTTCAAAGGGTCCACAATACTAAGGTGCCATATTGGAACAAGATCCCATTCTCAGGTAACTCTTCTTGGGACTAACTCTGAGATAGAAATGGTCTCCTATCTCGAACTCTTTGGGAGTTCTCTTTCTATCGGCATAACTCTTTTGTCTATCCAGAGCAATTTTCATATTTTTCTTTATCTGAATAACTTGTTGTTCCATTTATTTCATCATTTCAGGTCCGATTTTAATTCTATTCACTGGATTACTCCATATGATTGGAATCTTGCACTATCTACCATAGAGGGATTCAAAAGATCTCATCTTCAATGACTCTTGATAACTGTTGTTGTAGGAAAATTATACCAATGGAATGTAGTCTTCCCACTTCTTAGGTTGATGCATTACATGCATTCTTAACATGCATTCTAATATTTGGTTTACTTTTTCTGTATGTCCATCATTTTGGGGGTGATAGGTTGTGCTAAACAACGATTTAGTCTCAAAACCAACCATCAAGGATTTCCAAAATCTTGAAGTGAATTTTATGTCTGTGTCAGATACAATCTCCCTAGGCATGCCATGCAGTCTGAATATCTCCTTCATGAATATGTTGGAAATATCTATTTCCTTGCAAGTTGATTTGACAGGAACCAAGTGAGCATACTTGCTCAATTTGTCCACCACTACCATGATGACATCATTCTGCTTGGCTGATTTTGGTAATCCGGTGATGAAATCCATGGAGATGGTTTCCCATTTCCATTCTGGAATTGGTAGAGGTTGTAACAACCTTGATGGGTGTTGGTGTTCTTCCTTAACTTTTTGTCATTCTAGATGCTTATCTAGATAGTCAACTATGTCCTTTTTCAATCCAGGCCAATAGAATTGTTTCCTAGTGGCCGTGATCATTTTCTGATAACCTAGGTGACCAGTATATGGTATCTTGTGTAGTTCTTCCATTATGAACCTCTTCAAGTCATCACAACTTGGGATATATAATCTATTTATGTAAGTTAGTAGACCTTCATCCATCATATGATAGACTTCATACTTTATCCTGTGGGCTCTTTATTTAGGTATGATGTCACAGTCTTGAAGAATGCACATGTTTCCTGTGCATTCTAGACTCTCTCCTTGACATCCATTTTATAGGTGCTCATTTCTTCTAGGTGAATCGTTTTCACACTTCTTCTAAGAGCCTCAACCACTCTATTTTCCTTTCTTTTGATGTGTTTTATTTCGAAATCAAACTCACTAAGGAGAGCCATCCACCTAGCTTCTTGGAATTGCGTTTTCGTTGATCAAACAGGTGACTCAACCCACAGTGGTCTGTCATAAGTAAAAATATCCTACCCAGGAGGTAATGCATCTACATTTTTAAAGCGTTCACTATGGCATCCAACTCTATATCATAGGTCACATAATTGATTCCATGCTCATTCAATTTTCTGGATTCGTAGCAAATCACATGTCCTTCTTGCATAAGGAATCCTCTGAGTCCTTCCTTACAAACATCTACACACACGAGGAAGTCATTATCAGGGTCTGTAATCTTCAAAACGGGTGTATGGGTTAGAAGGTATTTCAATTTCTGAAATCTTTCTTCACATTCTAATGTCCAAGTGAACTTAACCCCCTTTTTTTGAAGGGCAGTGATTGGACAACCAATCTTGGAAAATCCTTTTATAAACCTTCTATAGTATCCTGTTAAGCCCATAAAGGATTTAATATCAAATATACCCTTTGGGGTAGGCCATTCCATGATAGACCTGATCTTTTCAGGGTCTACTACCATTCCTTCTTTAGAAATAACATGGGCTAAGTAATGGACTTGCTTCTGGAAAAAGTCACACTTGCTAAACTTAGTGTAGAGCTGATGCTCTCTTAGTACTTGAAGTACATGTCTAAGATGTTCTTCATGATCCTCTCTGTTCTTGGAGTATATTAGGATATCATTAATGAAAACCAATACAAATCTGTCTAGGATTTTTCTGAGTGCATTATTCATCAAGCACATAAAAGTGGTGGGGCCATTGATTAATCCAAATGGCACCACCACAAATTCATAGTGACCATATCTAGTCCTGAAGGTTGTTTTGTGGATGTTTTTGTCCTTGATTCAGACTTGATCGTATCCATACCTTAATTCAATCTTTTAGAAAATGGAAGCACCCCGTAATTGGTCGAACAAGTCATCGATTCTTGGTAAGGGTTACTTGTTCTTTATGGTTGTCTTATTGAGTTGTTTATAATCTATGCACAGTCGGAGTGTGCCATCTTTCTTTTTCAAAAACAATGTTGGTTCTCCCCATGGAGACACACTAGGATGGATGTAACCTTTTTCCATCATTTACTTTATCTGTAGCTTGAGCTCAACTAGCTCTGGTGTACTTATCCTATAGGGTGTCCTAGACACTGGAACTACTCATGGTGCAAGATCTATCGATAAGTCAATGTCTCTTCTCCTAGGTAGACCCGATACCTCTTATGGAAACACGTCTCTATACTCTCTTAATATGGGGTGGTCCTCTAGGTTTGGTTCATCATCCTCAACATATTATAACACCTGTATTGCATATAGGGAACATGCCTTTCTGCAATACTTTTTCATTTGAAGGGTTGATATTTGTCTCACTGATACAAGTTTCTGAATCCCTTGGAGGGTTATTTTTTTCCCTTCTTTATTTACACATTCTAAAGTTTTATGGTAACAGTCCAACTTAGTTTTATAAGAAGATAACCCTTTCATACCAATCAACGGGTCATAATATCCTAGTGGAAGTATGTTAAGGGTTGCTTGGGTGGGAAATCCATTCATAATGAATTTACAAGCTGGTATGACCTCTGCTACTTTTATTTTGGTTCCAATGGCTAGTTATACCAACCATGGATTAACATGTCTAACTAGTTTCAGTTTACACTTATCAACACTTTGATGGGCCACAAATCAAATTAGAACCAGGGTCAATTAAAATAGAAACTAAACGGTTGGCGATCATACCTTCCATCTCCACCACTGAGGCTTGGGGGTTGGCTTAGTTATTATCCCAGGTTTCATAAATCTGTGGCATGCTCCTAGCCATTTCATTAACTATGGTATCTTCTTGGATGTTGTAGGATCTCCTACTATCTTTTTGTCCGTGTGGACAACTCCTCAGTAGATGTTCTTCTCCACAACCCCAACATTTCAAGGGTTTTCTCTTTGGGTTATTAGTCTTTCATGGGGTTGCTCCAAAAGGTTTATTTTTACTCTGGGAGGGGAAATTTTGTTGATTCACACTTATAGTAGGAATGCTCATCCTATATTCCTTCCCATATTTCTTAAATCTTGAGGATTTAAACCCCTTCTTCTTGAATCCCGAACTACTCTTCTTCTTGAAGTGTTTCTTAAATTGTTTCCAAGATAAGTCCTTCTCATGGATTCCTTTCACATTCCTCAGGTCTTCCCACCAAATGAAAGCCTTTCCATTCAGTTTGAATATGTCTATTTGATCCTTCAAGTTTTTAGAGTAGTCATGAACTCTGTAGTACTTATTTAAACTAAGTAGCCAAGCTTTTTCCTCTTCCCCTTTCTTAATCTCTCCATCAAAAGACGGTGGTTTGTATTTCTTGAACTCTTTAGGATGACAAATTTTGGAATGCTTTCACTTCTTTCCTTTCCTTTGAGACTGTGATTTAGTATTGCTACTAGAAGACCCCTCGGGGTTTCTAGCTTCTTCTCTAGAGGACTCTCTTGATGAGTGTACTCTGCCTCCAGGTTGGGCCTTCCTCGAGGTTTTCCTCTGAGTGTGACCACTTATTGGGCCATGTTTTTGTATCTCAGGTAGAATTTGAATTCTCTTTTTATGTCATCAGTCCACATGACTGGTTGTAGGTCCATGCTACAGCTGCCTCTGTATATCAGATAAGCTCTGCAACAAGACTGCATTAATTTCTGTTTGTTTTTCTTACTCCTTCATCAATCTCTCGTTGTCAGCCTTGCAACTCTATAATTCAGCCATGAGGCTCCTTACAGTTTCAATCATATCCGGAAGGGTCTCCACTGCCCTCCTCTGGTCAGATTCTTTGTCTCTATTATGGGAGCCATCCCCCACTGCATGGCCCATCACCATCCTTTATTCTTGTAGTCTCTCAGGATTTACTGACTTCTTTAGTGATGAAAAAACACTTGTTGTTATCAAACAATCTATTAGTTCATGAATAACACATAGTTCATATTTCTTAGGTACACACACACCGAAGAAAAGTTTCCTTCTTTTCTTCAGTAAAATTTTAACCAGACTCTTTAGGAAAGAGGTAAGGTAGGGTGTCACCCTTAATATTTATTTAAACATGGTTTTTAAGAGACTCGTCCATGAGCCCAAGTAGGCCAAGTGTTGTAACCATGCTTTGATACCAATTTGTAACCCACTTGACCCCTGACTGTCTTTCCTAGGGATGGGGCATCAAAATTTTGTTTTCCTTATGGGGTAAAATCCTTCATTTGGGGTCTCTATCACTTTCTGATAATCCAGAGATTTCCAACCACGATCTCCATGCTCAAAAATAATCTCATAACTGATGGATATACCTTCTAAAGTTCTTGGGGCATTCATTGGTTGAGGGCCACTTGGCGTCCACGTGAATCCACCTCACACATATTGTCTCCAGGTTCCTTCATCCATGGTGGAAGTCCATCCATTGTCCAATCCCATGATTGGAATCAATCCTTGTCTAACACATAGAACAACAAGAGCTTCAAGACTTCAGCGCTGAACACCTCCTTACTTTTTACGCACGAGACCATCCCAAGTCTCGAACTCCTGAATTCTCGTAATATTTCCATGTGGGTCTGGTATTCAGACCTTTTGGTATCTTTACAACACTACACTTGAATCCTCTGGAGTCCTGAAGTCCTAGGCTCCTAGAATTTTGGTCACTTCACCAACTAATTTGGCTAGGCGGTTCATACCTGGGGTTGACACATGGAAGGGGCCAAGGGTGACACGTGTAACATTCCAATGGGTCTATACGGTGAATGATATGCACGAATCTTGGTGACATGTGGAATGTCAAAATTGGGTCCACATCACCCTGGGTGATGTCACTGCACCACGCCACTCTGGACTGACAACCTTCTAACATTCCTCAGGTCTCATAGTCAAGATCCAACCACATAGATTCATGGACCTACGACTCCTATTACTTCAGGAATTTACCGTTCAGGATTTTTGTGATGAAAACTCATCCTTTCTCCTGAAGTTGGTCAATGCCATGTTGACCACAACCTAGATATGACGGTTAGTAAAAGTCCCGAAGAATCCTCGAATCGATGTCTCTCATTACTTCGGGCTTTGGATCTTTTCGACACACCACAAAAAAACTTTCCCCGGAGTGCCCAGTCTCCAGACTCGAAGATCTAGCGCCATGTGTCCCTGTATATCGACAATTGATACGGATCCTGAAGAGTTTGAGGATAGATGGTCCTCATTAGTTCATGACTTTGACATTTGAGGGTTTTGGTGTGACAACACCCCTATCCTACCGAAGCAGTCAACGTCAAGCTGACTACATCGTAAATCTGACGGCTAGGATAGGACCCAAAGGATACCCAGATCTATGGTCCAAGTCACTTTGCAAATTCGACCTTCGTGAGTTTTGGCTACACTTCCACTCCATTTTCCTGAAGCGGGACTTCGCTGAAGTACCATGTGCGGGTCCCTTCTCCTATATGATTAGACAATAGGAAGGGCTCCTAATGATCTCCCCCAAATCTACGACTCTCCTTCACTTCATAACTTTGGTGTTCGGGGATTTCTTTGTTATAGCATATCCATTCTCCTGAAGTGGAACTTCACCAAAGTTCCATACACGAAACCTTCCACTAGATGATCGGGCGGTCAAGAAGAGTCCCCAACAGAGTACCCAGATCAACGAATCACAACCTTTCGTGACTCCACTTGTCACTATCTTCTTTCTTATTGTATCCAAGACTAGGTTTGTCATGAGTTGATCTTTGATTGTTCCAAATATTATCTAGAATAGCTGAGCTATTCTGGAATTTGACAGTTTTATTTGTCTTTTCATTCATCTTTTTGAGATTGACTATTTCTAATTTCAACATGTGACATGTCTCTTCCTTTTTAGTTAACTGAATCTTCAAGGGTTCTTCCACTTCCTTAGAATGTTCAAGTTGAGTCTTTAGATTGATGATTGTTTCTTCTGTCTCATCCAAGACTTATTTACATTTAATAGTTTTGTCATATTTCTTCAACTCATCCATATCTTTTGTTAGATAAAAAACTTTAGTTTTCAATCTTTTGATTTCTTCCTTGTTTTCTAGTTGAATCCTTTTGAGGTCGATGGCTTCCAATTCCAACATGTGGAATGATTCTTCCCTTTTAGTTAATTGTATATTTATTACTTCTTCACTTTCTTTAATTTCCTCAAGTTGAGTTTCTAGATTGTTAACCAATTCTTCTGTTTGTTTTAGTAATTCTTTTCTTTTATTGTCATGTGTATTTAATTCTTCCATCTCTTATGTTAGATTAACAAGTTTGGTTTTCAATCTTTTGATCTCCTCTTATTTGTTTTCTAACTAAATATTTTTCTCATGATCTTCATGGTTAGATTGCTCTAACTTTTGTAGTAGCAACATATCTTTTTGTTGAAGTTTCTTCAGCTCTTCTAGAGTGCACATAGTTGTGTACTCAAGATTGTCAAGAGCCTCGACATGAACTTTAACATGTATACAATTTCCTGGTTCCATATGAATCTCTTCTATTGCAATTGTAACATCAGTCTTAAGACTATGAAATTTCTCTTTAATGATTACTGAGGTATGCCTTAATTCCTTGATGAGGTTGTCTTCTTCATTACTGACTGAGGTTTGCATCAAAACCTGCATTTCATTCTGATTAGAAATCTCTTTCTCTATATTATGTTCTTCAATATGATTGGAATTCTCCTTTTCTTTATCTCGTTCCTTATTTGGATAAGAATTATCTTCTTCTGAGTTTTGTTCTTTATTCTGATAGGAATCCTCTTTATATGAGTCTTGTTCCTTACTTTGATAAGATTTCTCTTCTTCTTGTGCTTCATTCTCATAACTATTTTCTAGGTGGAGCCATAATTCTTTAGCATATATGTATTATCTCATATTTTCTTTGAATTGGTCTAACAATCCATCCTAGATTTATTTTAAGGATAATGAATTGTTTTTCCATGCTTCCTTTGCAATTTTGGTTTTGTTCTTTGAAGTAGTTAAGTTCCAAGACTTATTTACTACCAAATCCCAAAATCTAGATCCTCTTAACTTCATATATATTTTCATATTTTCCCTCCATGAAGAATAATATGTTCCATCAAATAAGGGAGCTTCATTTGTGGACATATAAATTTGTCCACTCATTTCATTAGAATCTACCTTCTAGTGTTTAAACTATGTTGAAGGCACCTTCTCTAATACCAATCTTATTCAACCAGTAATGTTTAAATCGAATATTGAATCTACGACTTGTAGAATGACTCCTCGATCACTTGTATTTTTACCCTTGTTCGATAAATGATAGAAATCTCATTTGATTCCTTATCGAATGACTCATGTGTGTCATCCCTTCTCAGCTTCAATTAATGTTCTTCCTTCTGATTGGTTCATTGCTATTTCTTCCTAGCTTTAATAATTTGTTCTTCGTTACTCCTTTTGTACATTGATTCTCTCCATGCTACATTTCCCTAGCTTTGGAATCATAGGATCACTTTTGATTTTATCGTGATCAACGATGATGACAAATTACTTTTTCCACAAGGTTATCTTCCTTTTATTTGACTATTGTACATGTTTGACTCATGTTTCCATCAATGGCAACACACAATAAATAATGCCAACAACACTTTCCATCCAGTAATCTATTGTGTGTGATACTCGATTGCTTATAGAATTGACTTACCTAATTAACTCAAGATTTTGATTTCTTGGAACAGTAGTACACAATCTTCCGATCTATTCAAATAATCTCTGGATCCACTATCCTAAAATATTTGAAAAATCAACAAAGAAAATTTCATGCAAATTTGTAAACACCTACCTTTGTATCCATTTCTCTACACTGATCCATGGATTATTATTCTAATATACAAAAAAATATATCGCCTTCACATCCAACCATTGTCCAATATCCTCCTTAGTATACCTCCACATCCCCCTCAGTCGTAGATCCTAGTCCCGACAATAGAACCATTTATTGGTGCATAGTGGGTAGACCCAAGGTTCAACATTAAATCACCAACAAAACCCAAGATACTATCCCATTCATCATCACCCACAAGAAGGTGAAGTCTCACCTGAGGTACATATGGGGACTGTAGGAACAAGGATTCCACATTAATAAATAGAATGGAGATCATTCTAGCATTCATTGTGACTTAGCATTCATTCAACATGTAATATACCATGTGCATGAAAACATAACAACATAATAACATATGACATATTCATCTTCCTGAATTATTCAACATGTGCGCGGAAGCATCAACTACATATCTTTATTAACTCATAAGCATATATTACATGTGTGAAATAAATAGATTAAACCAACACATCACGACAAAAAACACATCAAAACATAGGAATTTAATGTGGTTCACCCCAAACTGAGCTACGCCCATAATGACTAGCTTATTATATTATTCATTCATGTTCAATCCTCAAAATAGGTGTGCACTTCTCTAAAATAAGATACATCGGCTCTACCCAAAATTCCCTATTTGTTCGCACATATAGTGCACACTTATATCATTCTCCAATCATACTCCAAAACTATACTCATACCATTCGCTCATACTCTCACTCTATGATTTCACACTTTCCTTCTCTGACTCTAACAACAACTAACTTCTACCCAAAACACATACATATTTATACATTGATATTAGGTCTTATCCCATTACAAAATGGATGAAAAGGTCTAACTACTTATAAATAATTTTCTTCTTTCATGCATTGCCTCTTGAATATGCGCTAACTGTCACACATTTTTCTCTTATCATTTGCTAACTTGTCACACAGTTTTCTCTTATGCGATTCCCAAAGCTTAACCAAAATGTCCTGCTTCAATAGGTACATTACAGTGGTATCAGATCTAGTGGTTTTTCCAGCATGTGACTACATTATTTCCTAGAATAAAAGGGCATGGAGGAAAAACTTATTGAGAGTCACTAGAAAGAGAAACAAAATAAAACCATATAGAATCAGAGCAATAAGGAAGCATGGGAGGAAAACATGAAGGGACTATGCTCCAAATATTAAAAGATCTAGTCAAGGGAAAAAATGAGGCATCCCAAAGATATGCACATACAACAAGGTTCTAGTAGCAGACACTTGAAGTGCTCATGCAGTTGGTGGGGCAGCTTGGGAACATGAATGTTATTGGTCAATGTGGACCTAGTGGATCCCATTGGGGTGACATAATACATACTAAGAGTATAAATAAGTATACTTGAATTAAAAACAATAACCTAAAGGTCCCTAAGCCCTTATTACCACATTTCCTGGTAGGGAAGCCTATAGAAGAACATCAACAACCAGATTAGGGGATTGATATTAACACCTCATACATGGATTATGATACGATAGATGAAGATATTTGTGAGAATGTTTCCTATAATGAATTATGCCACCTCAAAAAAAAGTAAAAAACTAGGGAGGGGAACAAAGGAGCGTAAAGCCCACATAACTATGACCTCATGTGCAAGGTGGGAAGGTTGACTATCCCACCCTTCGATGGGTCTACAAATAATATGGCTAGGGCCTAGGTACATAATTTGGAGACTTACCTCCAACTTAACCCAATGACCAAGGATAAGTAATTAAATATGCCACCCTTCACCTGGAAGGAGAATCTCGTGAATGGTGGTACCATGGGTTGGTAACATTAGGGAACATCATCATCACTTCAGATGTGGACATCACTTAGAGTTTGATGGAAATATTTGATAGTAAGGACCATGAGATACACTTCAGGGAGTTTTCATAATTGAGACAAACATGTACACTAGAATCATACATCACAGATTTTCAGAGGATGGAAATTATGGTGACAGATATTTCCCAACAAAGGTTGGTGATGTTATTCACAGAGGGTCTAGCTCAACCCCTAAGAGGATGGGTGAAGGCCTTCAGGCCAACCACATTGTAGGAGGCCATCATGAGATCCTAGGACATGAAGGACACAATCAACAATAAGGTACCAACAAATCCCTTTATCCCTCAAGGGGTTAAGGAGACAAAGTTTCTATAGAAGCTATGAATAGGGAAGGATAGGAAAAATGTGGAGATTCATAGAGAACTAAATAGGAAGAGAATTTTCTTTAGTTGCTAAGATATGTGGGATCCATGTCATCGATGTATTGGAAAAGGTAAAGTCCATTACATTGAGGTGGATTTTGACAAGGAGGGTGACGGTGATGATGAAGGTATTGAACAGAACAGTGGTGAACCATCACAAACTATAGAGAAGGAACCATTGCAATATATTCCCAAGGGAGTGACCATTTCCACACTTTCAAGAGTCTCTAAATATTACACATTCAGGGTCAGAGGGTTACAACATTGTTGGATGGTGGAGCCACCGAAAACTTCAGTGATGTTGCACTTGTCACTAGGAGAAAAATACCTGTGAAGGATTTCAAGGGATTGAATGTGGTAGTAGCAGATGGGTACAACATAACATGTACTTAGAGGATTAGAGTACTAGAAGTAACATTGGGAAACTATGTGTTGATCGATGAATTCAATGGATGTACTCGTTGGGAGATATATGCATGAATTATCGGGACATGGGGATGGAGTTCCAGGACAAGGGTGGATAGCATGTCGTTCTGAGAGGTATGTTGACAGGTTCCCCCAGGATCATGTCTAACAAGAGAGCATTGAGGATATTTTTAGGCACGGGGACATGGCTTGTGCAACATAGTGCTTGATCACAATGGAGAAGCCATCGCAGGAATGACAAAATTATTTTGTGGATATCTAGGTATTTCTTGGAAAGCATGAGAGAATATTTGAACCATTGCTAGCAGGGAGACCATCTAACATAGGATTTGAGCATGTCATTGAACTAGAAGAAGGGTCGAATCCCATTATTTCGACACCCCCTAAAAACATTTTAAAATATTCAAGGATTAATAGAGAAGTCCATAAAGGAGTTGATAGAGATGGGACATATCAGGCCTAGATCTAGTCCTTTCACTTCATCAGTTGTACTAGTGAAGAAGAAAGATGACACTATGATAATGTGCATATACTATAGGGAAATAAACAAGAAGACCATAAAAAATCGATACCTAATACCAAGGATTGATGAGATGATCGAAGAACTACATGGGGAAGTGTACTTCTCAAAGGTTTATGTGTGATTAGGATACCACCGAATTCGGTTCAGAAAGGAGGATATCCATAAAAAAAACATTCATGTGTCAATATGGGCACTATGAGTTTCTGTTCATGCCCTTTGGGTTGACTGATGCACCAACTACCTTTAAGTCGTGCATGAACCATATGTTCACCAAAACATTGAGGAAATTATTACTGGTGTTCTTTGATGATATTCTAATCTACAATGGGATGTGGGAGGAATATAAAAAGCATGTGGATGATATTCTGACCATTATGGAGGAGTAGTCGTTTTTTTCCAATGAGGAAAAATGCAAGTTTGAGTTGATATATATCCTCTATCTAGGGCACATGATTGGTGTTGAGGGAGTAAAGGTGCATCAGGAAAAGATACAAACCATATGAGACTGGCCCACTCCTAGGTCACTCAAAATTGGATGCACCACTGACATACCTCACCAAGGAGGTGACATTATGATGGTCATAGGATGCATAGGTAGAATTCAACATAATGAAGAGGGTGATGAGAAATTTCCTAGTATTAACACTTCCATATTTCACACATCCTTTTGTACTAGAGTGTTATGCATTCGATGAGGCGATAGGAGCAATGTTGATGCTAAAATGACATTCGATAACTTTCAAGAGATTTAAGATGAGGGAGCCTAAGAATATTTACTCGATCTATGATAAGGATATGTTGGCCATCATGCATGCATTGGCCAAGTTCTGACAATACTTGGTAGGAGGATGCTTTGTGGTAAGTACTGACCATAATAGCTTGAGATATTTCTTGGAGCAGTGGGACCTGAATGAGAGGTGGTAGAAATGTATGAGTAAGATTTAGACATATGATTTTGAAATTTAATATGTAAAGGGGAAGAAAAATATAGTTTTTGATGGATTATCCAGGAGACTTGTAGCCTTCTCCATGATAGAGATCTCAACAGACTGGAAGCCCATTCTCTTGGTGGAACACTCCAAGAATAAATTTTCTTGTGAGTTGATGGAGGGAAATATTTAGGATGATAGGTACAGGGTTGTGTATGACATCATCTACTACAAGGAGAAGATCTATATTTTCCTTGAGTCCACACTCAAGGATAATATTTTTAGGCCATGAGTACATGACACACAACTGGTAGGGCACCAGGGGTATCTGAATACCTATAGGAAGGTGAGGGAGAGATTCTCATGGAAGGATATTGAGGGCGATGTACTTTATCATGTGAGGGAGTACATGAATTACCATTATAACAAGTCATAATTCACACATCCAACAAGACTACTTAGACCATTGTTGATTTCAGAGTATAAGTGGGATAGAATTTCCATGGAATTCATCACAGGATTTCCAAAGGTGTATGGCAGGGACTGTATCTACGTGGTAGTGGACAAATTGACAAAATATGAACACTTATTTTCCATTCCTATAGATTAAAACACATATAATGTAGTAGATCTATTCTTCAGGGAGGTGTTCAGACTCCATTGTCTCCCGAGGAACATAGTCAGTGACCAAGATAGTAGGTTTCTCAGTGCATTTTAGCAGGAGTTGTTCAGGATATCTGAGGCATATTTGACACCTAGTACTATCTATCACCCCCATGCATAAGGGAATACAAATATAATGAACAAACAAATCAATGAGTACATGAGTAACTATGTGTTAGGGATACAACGGGCATGGATAATGTGGTTTCATCTTGGGGAGCACTGCTACAACACCACTCATCACATATCCATCAGGATGAGCCTATTCATGGAATTATATAGTTATGACACTCAATATTTTGTGGATCTAGCATTTTGGGAGAGTTGATCTCCTAAGGCCAAAGACTGGTTGCAGGAAAGTCAGGACATCTTGAGAGTCCTGAAGGAGAATTTGCAAGCCACTCAGAATCAACATAATATATATGCAGATAGGCATAGGGTAGAATGAAAATTTGAGGTTGAGATATACTCTTTCACAGGTTTCATACTTATAGACAATCATCATTGAAGAAGAGTAGTGTAGAGAAGATACATCCTTGTTTCTATGGACCCTACAGAGTGGTCATGAGAGTTAGGGCAGTCACATATGATCTGGAGTTACCATATCGTAGAAAGATCCACAACACCTTCCATGTATCCTTCCTCAATAAGGAATTGGTATAGTAGGTCACTACTTCAACAGATCTTCCTCCACTCAATGAGGAAGGATGATGGAAACCCCCACCCTTCCTAGGGGGGCCTCATGTGACCTCCCCGATATTAGGATCTTCTGCTAGAGTTGAATTAGCTCTCAGATCCATGTTGTATCCTCTCTAATGTTCATATTCCATTTTAAACCTCCTCAGGTGTAGGTTCGTATAAAAAAAGAAACCCGCGGGTGCTTCCTCTAATCCCATTTTTACCTTAAAATCCAACTTCGAGTGCTATCCCCTTTTACCTAGAAGGAATATCATGTGACCGCGGGCTAGGACCAAGCACTTAGCTGAAAGGCACTTATCCAGATCTTCATTACTGCAGCGCTCCAGAAATTCCAGCTTTAAGAGTTTTACCCTCAACACACTCCAATCCTCCTGAACATTGAACTAGAAAAATCTCAGAGAGTTCAAGGATCGAGGGTCCACACTTCTCCTACAACTAATGGTTGTGATCCATTTTGGAACTATGGGCTTCAGGGTTTTCTGGGACTCCAACACATAATACCTCTGAACTATCAAATGCAAAATCAACGATCTACGACTGACACTCCACCCCTTGATCTACAACTGAGATCAAATCCAGGAATTCGGGGCTCCAGGATTCAGAGGTTTCTCAAATCAAACACACACTGCATCCCGAAGGGTCGAACATCGAACTAGTGAAGAGCAGAGATCCATGGTCCATGTGTCCCCATCATTGAATGACTAGGATTGACTCCGGGCTTCAGGACTTTCTGCACCAAACAAATTTCACCCATGATCCTCCGGAGAGATGAATATTTGAATACTTGATAATATGATGACACGTGTACCTGACAACCAATGGTCAAGATTCACTCTAGAGTTCGGGAATTCAGTGTTTTCCCTACTCTGCACAACAACCACTGATTTCTCCCGGAGTGTCGAATCTTCAAATGCGTGAGATCTACAACTCACATTCGCCTTCGCGCAGATCCAACATCTGGGATCTGATATTCTCCATGGGGATTGTCCTCCTTGTCTCGGTATGATCCAACGACCCACATCTATACACAACCAATCCAACGACTGTAAATCTCCTTGTGATCGACGATGTATTTTCACTATGAAACTTTGTAACTTCAAGGCTTTTTCCTACCTTACAAAAAATAAATTAAACCTGTCAGAGAAACAAAGTCCAAAGGACTTAGGGGTTTAATAGCCTCGCTTCTTCTCCTGATCTGAGGATTGTGAGGGATTTTTATTTCTCCAGAACAAATCTCATCTGTTGTCCTCTAAACAAATAGATTTATCCTCTTTCGGGGGACTTATTCTTACTATCCCTCCTCGATATTTGTCACTTGGATGACTCAAACCTTTGGCTCACACCTTGTGCTTATTCTATAGTCTAGAACTTAGATTGTTCTCTAGCGCACACTTGTGTTATATCTCCTGAGCTTGGAATTCTTCAACTTTAAAGGGGCTCAGCCCTATGTTCCTTCAAATGAATTCTTGTTCCCTTCTGACACTCTATGATTTTCCTCCTGAGATTGAAAAACAGTTAATGAAGTGTTGGCTTCATGCACTCTTTCCACTCACTCTCTCAAGTCTTGGTCTTTAAGACTCACCTGTGCACTCCTTGCGCTATTTATCCTTTGAGCTTGGGACTTGTTAAAGTCACCTTCGCACTCCTTGCTCTCTTTATGTCCTTGAGATATTTGAACCTTTAGACGGTTCGACCTCCACACTCCTTATGTGCTCACTCCTTGCACTAGTTTCACCTTTGAGATTTTATACTCCTGTGAGTATAGGTGCACTCCTTGCACTCACTCTGAGTAAACTTATACTATCTCTCTTGAGCTTGACAGGCCCTTGAACTCGGTCCTTCACACACTCCTTGCGCTAACTCTCCCTGGATATTTTACTCTACAATGATTGTAGGTGCACTCCTTGTGCTCGCTCTGTGCACTCCTAGCACTATCCCTTCTGAGATTGTGATTGGTTTTGGTGTGACCACCTGGCATGCTCCTTAAAGAACTCCTGACTGAGTTCTTTTGCACTCTTTGCGTTGGCTTCTCAGTGTTTCACAACAAATCTGGTGTGCACTCCTTGCCCTAGACTTGAGAGCCCAAAACACTTAGAAATTCACACAGATAAGGGATTCTATCTATTCCTGGAAAGAGAACATTTAAACACTCATAGAATTCATAGAAATTCATAGTAAATATCCAAAAACAAACATTCAGAAACATATAACACACACAGAGAGATTCATATGCAGGGAAATCTTCTTTTGTATTAAGTATGAATGATTTTTACAATGTTTGCAAGACTGAACTGCAATAGAGTCTCAATTATTCTCTCCTCTCCTCTCTTCTCTTTATCTTCTCATGATATTCTCTCTAATTCTAATTCCTATGATCTCAATACATTTGGATTTTTACAAAATAGGGGCTTCTCGAGCCTTCCTTCACATGCTTACATTAAATTACAATTAATTTATATCTAGTCTGAATCCGATCTAGATCCATCTAATTGTCAGCCATTAAAGCCAACTTACATGTATGCTTAAAAAATACAATGGTTCTCTCTCTTCGAGCCTTTGCAAAATTTATTACATCAAATTTGAGACTTAAACTCAAAATGAGAAGGTTGGCACTTCTCTCTCCTAGGGATCTGCTCCCTCCTAGTGTGTTGCTGCACTGGCTGTTGACTTGTTGATGATGCTCCTGCATCAAAGGAAAGTTGGTTTTATCCCTCGAGAGGATTGTTGATTTTATAGAATGGATATTGAGGAGAAGGGTCATTCGAGAGTACTTGATTGTATGGAGAGGATTTCTTGCAGAAGATGTTACTTAGGAAGGAGAGAAAATATTATAACACCCTAATATGGAATTGCTTGAGGACGAGCGATATTGGGAAGGGGAGATTGTAATGTCACCTTCTAATCAACCATGATGGAGGATGAATTAATAGAATATTTTTCTTCCAATCCCATTTAAATATAATTATTTATTTTATTCAAGGAGGTTTATTTGGTGTCACTAGGTAAAAAGAATGAAAAATCCTAAAAGTGACATTAAATAAAAAAAATAATTATATTTAAATGGAATTGGAAGGAAAATAAAGTGAATATTTGATTTGGTCAAAATGGGGGAAAGATATAGAAGGTCCAAGTAAAGCATAAATAGAAGAGTAATCCTTCCCCTTAGCATTATGATTTGATATCTTATTGTGTATATGTTGATGAACCTGCACAGACAATATCTAGCTAGCAAAGGACATACACAATTTGCAGAATAAATGAGAAAACACAGAAACAAGAGAGAGAGAGAATCAATAATTGTATTAAATGAATGAATGAATGATAAATTACACATGCTATACTCTATATAACTAAACTAATGTGCAATGGAAGAGAATCCAATGCGCCATAGTAGTTTTCTAGAGTGATATGGACACATACCGAAAGTTACGGGAGTTAACTTCTACCTATTTTGAGTTAACTATCCTCTCAGTCTTCAATTAACTGACTGAAACATGGTGATGTGAGGGTAATGCACTATTTTGGTGATAATCCCAAGGAAAATGCACATTAGCAGTGATGATCCCAATGCTCCATTGTGATGGAACCAATGTGGCATTAAGACTCCACTCAACTGATCCAACTAAAGTGTGAAATTAAGAGAATATTCTCCTAGAATGTAGAAAAGGGAATATTATCACTAAACTATAGGAGACTGAATAATGACTAATAAACATAGGGAGAACCTTAAGAAAAAAAAATCCTAGGTGTGTGTGAAGTATCTCCAACACCCCCCTAGACATTAGTATGGAGAAAATAAAGAATGGGTCTCGACAATGAGACCATGTTAGTTACCCAAAAACAAAAGACACACTAAAATAAACGAGGAAAGAGGGAAAACATCATGGGNCAAGCTACAATGTATCAAAAAAGAACTAATAGTTTCTAGGAAATTGTGTCCTTCACTCCATTAAGACTGCATAGAGAATGGAACTTCTACTCAGTGAAGGTATTGGTTAAGATGTCTTCAGTCTATTCTTCTTAAGGACAAAACTATAGGTCAATGATCCCCATGTGTATTAAGTCTCAGATGTAGTGCATGTGGATCATGATGTGTTTCATCCGCTGCCTCTGAACTGGATCTCTGCAGAACTTCATAGTGCTTTGGTTGTCACACAAGATGATGATTGACTGGTGAAATTGAATGCTCAAATTAGTAAGAAAATGTTCTAGCCACATAGCATGAATGGTTATGTTAACTACCCCTTGTACTCTTCCTCGACTGAAGATAGATAAATAACATCCTTCTTCTTGCTCAACCAACAAATGGGCCCTGAACTAAGACTGAGTGAGTAACCAGATGTGAACTTGCGATCAATGCTATCACTAGCCCGGTGAGAATCAGTGAACCCGATGAGGTCCAATGCAAATTATGTTGCATAGTGAATGCCAAACGTGATGGTGCCTTGTACATATCGAAGGATACACTTTTCAGCCTTCCAATGTAGCTCATGTGTCTCTTGCATGAACCATGAGACTGATCCAACTGCATATGAGAGGTATGGTCTAGAGTGTGTGAGATACAAAAATCTCCCCACTAGATGTTTGTACAGTGTGTTTTCCACCAGTGGCATGTCCCTACAATCCTCAAGTATGACTCCTAATAGGAAATGAGTCGGAGAAGACTTGCAGTCTGTCATATGGAATCTCTCAAGGAGATCTCGTGCATAATTGGCATGAGATAGTTTGATTCCTGATGCATCATGACTAATCTCGAGACCGAGGAAGAAATGTAGTGGACCCATTTCCGTCATCAAGAACCTATCATGAATAATCCTCTTGACTACAACAATCACTAAAGTCGAGCAACCAGTGATCAAAAAATCATCAACATACAAAACTAGGAGTAGAAGTGAATTAGTCGTCCTGAGCATGTAAACATTCGGGTATGAATAATGTACAATGTTCTGTGATAGTAGGTAGGAGTCTATCTTGGCATACCATGCCCTCAGGGCTTGCTTAAGACCATAAAGTGACTTATTTAATTGAAAAACCAAAGATGAATCCTACATGAAGCCCTGGGATGCTCCATATATATATATCCTCATAGAGATCTCCATGAAGAAATACATTCTTCACATCCATCTGATGGACTTCCCATCCCTTGGTTATCGCAATGGCAAGTGCCAAATGTATGGAATCCATCTTCAGTACTGGAGTGAAGGTCTTGTCATAGTCAATGTCATGTACCAAATGTCGTGTACCATATGAAAGCCTTTGGTAAATAACATGGATTTGTATTTGCAAACCTGTCCATTTGTTAACTTGTCCATCTGCACCTAACAATTTTCCTTCCTGAAGGAAGAGCAACCAGATCCCAAATATTGTTCTCAAGGAGGGAGTTGTACTCCTCCTGCATGGAAGATTCCAAAAAGGGATTCCCAGTAGCCTCACCATAGGACTTTGTATCTTAAGACTGGACCAAGAAAAGATGCCTAGGTGGCATCGATTCAATGGAATTGAGTGCAAGAGGAGGCTCCTTGAAATCAGATCGATTCCTCCTGGTATCATCTAGATCCCCAACAAGATATCCTCCATCCTAAAGAGTAGTCTTGGCCTACTTAGGCCTCGAATCTGTCTCTGCATCTACATATGCGTGCACTAAATATGCATTTGACTGTATTGACTCTTTATCTAAATCATTTGAATCCTTTGAATCAGAACTCTCATCCAAAGAAGATTTGACATGTGCATGCTCATCATCCCTGAAAGGTGGAAGAACAAAGTGTCTACATGTAGCTGTTGAGTTACATGCAAGATACTTTCCTTGAATTGGACACTACACTCAATGATGAGACAATCCATGGAGGGATAAATGAATTTGTATCCCTTCACACCATTAGGGTATCCAAAAAAATACACTCTGTACTCTGTGGATCAAGTTCCTTCCTCTTCTCAGAGGGAATCCTATCCCATGCATGAGAACCGAATATACGGAAGTGGGTCACTTCTAGTTTGAGGCCACTCCAAGCCTCAAAGGGGGTCTTTTCCTTGAAATATCTATGTGGAGATCTGTTTTAGATGTAGGTTGCACAATTAAGTGCTTCAACCCATAATCTTTGTGGAATTGACTTTGCATGCAGCATGTAAGATGCCATCTCTTTCAGGGATCTAGTTTTCCACTCAGTAACTTTGTTTCGCTGCAGAGTATAAGGAACTGTGTGTTGCAACTAAATCACATCCTCAAGATAAATATTTTGTATCTAATGGTTGACATACTCCCTCCCATTATCTTTTCATAGGAATTTGATCTTCTCTCCTAACTGTGTCTCAACAAGGGCTTTGTAATCTTTGAGGTGTTGAAAGACCTCATATTTTTTCCTAAGAAAGAATGTCCAAGTATGGTGTCAGAAATCATCAACAAAAATGAGCGCATACCTTTTTTTATCGATTGATGGATGTGGAAAAGGGCCCATGAGATCGTTGTTGATCACATCCAAAGGAGAGGATCCTTCTCAGTCTTTCCTTTGTCAAATTTTTCTTGAGGGTGTTTTCCAAGAGCACATCCCTCACAAATTACTTTGGAGAAGTGGATGTTAGCTAGACCTTCAACCATCCCCTTCTTGCTAAGTTTTTGCATATATCTAAAATTTAAATTCCCGAACCTTTCGTGCCATATCCTACTGCTTTCATCAACATGTGTAAGTAGTATTGAAGAATCTAGTTCAATAAATTCAAAAAATATGTAGAGTTTGGATTGGTGATTTACCTCACCAATAGAAACTTTGGAATTGGTTTGCATGTCATAGATATCCACTGCATTAGTTGTGAATATTACTTTCTTTCCGGTGCCATATTTTTTCATCTGATACATGGAGAGAATATTGATGGAAAAATTGGGAACGCGTAGCACATTCTTGAAGCTCCCATTTGTGAGTTCAACTCTTCCTTTTCCAGTGACTTTGATTGGAGAGTTGTCCCCCATCAGAATAGGAGGACATTTGCATGCATCCAATGAAGATTATAATTCCTTTGTGTATTCCATGTGGTGTGATGCACCTGAATCTACAATCCAAGCATCGGGAGAGAAGTTAATGGCAATCAAAGCATGGCTAGAATTATCTTTATCTGGGTTTATATCTTCTGGCTTCTACTTCTTTGCAACCTCGGCGGTGCGATATCCAAGGTTATTCTTTCTAAATTATTTGTGCCATTTGATCTATCTGTTTCTACATGCATGTGGATTCTAGATGGAATCCTTGTTGGTAGTAAGTGCATTTCTCCCCTTTTCTTCCCTTTCCAACTTTGGATCCGTAGGAATCGTTGAAGGGTTTTGAGTACCCTTCCTTCTTTGGATTTTGATGTCCCTTACCTTTGTATTTGTGTTTAGATTTATGATTTTGGTGACTACTAMCATCTTRCACAACAAGTGTGTGTCYCTTYGAGCCTTTGATTTTTCCCATATKGATGAGCTTGGTATGCTCTTGCRTCAGAGACTYGATAAAGGCCTCAAGAGAAGGATTTTCTTAGGTAGCTCCAGAGGCTAGCCTAACTGAATGAAATGTGGATACAAACATTGAGTATTATGGACTAATTTTGAAAATAATGGTAAGAACCATTTGTTTCTCCTTATATTTATCAACCCCACAAGCCTTGAGTTGCACCAACAAATCCTTATATTTGGTAAAAATATCTTACAGATTGTCAAAGGTTTTTAGATCCAAAGTGATAAATTCCACCTCAATTATATGCCCCCTCATCTCGTCCTATTTTTCAAAAATTACTTCCATGGTGGTCTAGACTTCTTGGGGGTTTTTATAGGAGGATATGTGAAAGATGAACTTAGGAGAAATGACACTACAAATAGTTCCATATGCTTCATCCATCTTATTTAGATACTTGGATTTTTCTATGGATGATGTGGGTTTGGTCTCTGTTTCCATGGTTAACCTATATAATTCTCTTCTTCAAATATGCATTACCATCATGTCCTTACATGCAAATAAATTGTACGATGTAAGAATAAGTTCTTTTGGAAATTCCATTTTCACGTTGTCTTCAATCTTCGATACTTGCAAAAAGAGTCTGGTGTGTCTTTTTCCTAGCAATATCTCGTCTCTGATACCATGTAAATGTGGATGAAATTTCATATATAATATCCAACTATCAAAGGACATACACAGTTTGCAGAAGAAATGAGAAAAGAGAGAGAGAATCAAGAATTGTATTAACTGAATGAATGACTAATAAATTACACATGATATACTCTATATAACTCAACTAATGTGCGTTGGAATAGAATCCATTGTGCCATAGTGGTGGTCTAGAGTGATTTGGACATACACAAACAGTTACAGAAGTTAATTGCCACCTAGTCTGAGTTAACTAGCCTCTCAGTCTTCAATTAACTGACTGAGATAGGGTGAAGTGAGGGTAATGTAATAGTCTGGTGATAATCCCAAGGACAATGCACATTAGCAGTGATGATCCCAATGTTTCATGGTGATGGAAACAATGTGGCATTAAGACTCCACTCAACTGATCCAAATGAAGTGTGAACTGAAAAGAATATTCTCCTAGAATGTAGGAAAATGAATATTCTCCCTAAACTATATGATACTGAATTATGACTAAAAAACATAGGGAAAACCTTATGAAAAATAAATCCTAGGTGTGTGTGAATTATCTCCAACATATTGGAGTTCTCTTGTATCCGTTGTTTTCATTGGGGTTTTGAGAAAATCCCTTCTTCTGTAGGTTTAGTTTAGGTGGTGTAATATCCACCCTAGATAGAAAAATCTATGGGAATTCATCCAAGTTTCTCATTGGGGTTCAATGTGGTGTTTGGTTTCATGTTGAAGAGAGTTGGGAGGCATATATGCTTGCTCATGGTGTTTGCGATGAGTTTCAAGAGGAGGTTGAACATGTGATTTGCATGTGCCAAGAGGGATTTTGTGCATCTATGGGAGGAGACACCCTCGTGGGTTGAGAAAGGATTGTCCCATGAGGCCCCGCTAGATTCATAGAAGTCGTCCCACAAGGACCTTTGTGAATTGGGGTTGCAACAGTTTTTTGGATCAAGTTTAAGATTGTCTCAAGACAAGATTGGAAGGCTTCTTGTAGAGCATATATTATTGGAGCAGAGCAGTGAATGGCTTGGAGTGTCTTGGGACAGTGGATTGGAATCATTCCAGGTTTTTTGTATTGTTTCTGTAGTAGATTGTGTAGCTTCTTGGAAACCATTATATTTTTGTGCTTAGGAGTATTATGTAGTTGTCATTATAGCCATTGGGTATCATTGTACTAGTTTTGGGAGTTTCCATCCATAATAAGATGCCATGTTATTTGCTCTATTCTATGTGTAATGGATGTATCCTACAGGTTTGAAAATATTCCTAATTGAGCAAACTGTTTGTAAGAAGTTATAAACACATTCACATAAGAAGGAATAAAAAAATTGGGGCAAAAAAACATAATTTCCCCTCCTATCCTGGTTGGGGACATTACAATTTTATTTAGTTAATGATATTAAACACACTAATTATCTATTTGAAACCTTATTATAAATTAGATGTGTTGTATGCAATATCATTATACAAAAGATGTGTTTGCAATATCATTATACAAAAGACCAAAGTATCATTAGAAAACTATAAACTTACATAGAAGATAACTCTTAAATATAAATTAATGTTACTTGAGTATTTAAAAATATTATGTTTAAGTAGACACCAAAAACAATATTACCATATAGTAACAAAATAAACAGCGTAAAAATCTACATCATTGATCAAATATATCAATTGTTAATTATTTGTGTATTTATATGTATAAACATGCACATCAAACTTTGTAATTTGATGATAAATGGTTTATTTTTGAGCAGTTTGGAGACTTGGTATTTGTACCTTCTAATACTTCTGGCTGGGTACTTAAAAAACCCAAAAATTGCAGTGGATGCAATCTCTATATGGTATGTACTCCATTTTTAATGCATATTTCAATGCAATGACTATTTTTTCTATGTTATTTATGTACTAATGAGTGAGTTTTACATATTTTGCAGTATGAATTTAATGGGATGGGAGTTAATGATATCTATTGGATTCAATGTTGCAATAAGGTTCAATATTTCTTCCAAAGTCACGCATACAAAATCTTTAATACTTGAAAATTTTCTAACTTACATGATGGAATATATTTCATCGTTATCTTCACATTCAACATGCGCAACTACATAAAATCTCATTAGATATACTATTCATTATTGTTGTTGATAGTGTGAGAGTCTCAAATGAACTTGGAGCTGGGCGTCCAAGAGCTGCAAAATTTTCGGTGATTGTTGTGGTTGGTACAACCTTCCTAGTGGGTGCTATTTTTATGGCTATAATCTTCATTACAAGGAATGAATTTGCAGTGGCTTTCACTAATAGTAAAGAAGTGATGAGAGTTGTCGCCCATCTTGCACCTCTACTAGCATTTACAATGCTTTTGAATAGTGTGCAACCGGTTCTATCAGGTTCACACCAACTACTCTTAAAATACATAGTTTATGACTTTGATCCAAAATAAACCAAAAGATAATAATATTTTAATTTTCAGGTGTTGCCGTGGGAGCAGGTTGGCAAGCTCTCGTGGCGTATATAAATTTAGCATGCTACTACCTTTTTGGAGTCCCACTTGGTTGCTTATTAGGTTATTATTTTGATCTAGGAGTGGAGGTATGCATCATCTTCCTATTATCCAGAGTTTCATTTAAGTTATTCATAGATTACAATAAAGTAAGTATTAATCTAGAACATTTAAGTCCTACATTAGAAATATGCTATTTAACAATGATTTGTAATTTTATTATATAAATAATAATTATAAAATATATAACGATAATGTCATTACAAATTTTACTCTTAAAGTGAAAGAGAACACTATCACATCAAAATTGGATACTTGCATCTTAAAATTAACTTTCAATTTGATGAAACTTGAAATAATTAGTGATTATTGAAAATAAAGCCACTATTTTAATGTGATTTAACCAAACTATTATTATTATTATTATTATTCAATTTGATGAAACTTGAAATAATTAGTGATTATTGAAAATAAAGCCACTATTTTAATGTGATTTAACCAAACTACTATTATTATTATTCCATTAATATGACTTGTATATTCATTTTTTTTCCAACTAATATAGCGTTTAAAAGTTTTTATATTTTTTGACTTGGAGTATAATAGATTGCATGAACCTTGATAACATTTATTAATTTTCTTGTAGATTTGCTTGTGTAGGAAAAACTATAATAGTAGTTTTAGATTGAATTATTCCTTTGAGTGGTTTATGATATTGCTAGATATATTTTTGGTTGTAGGGAATTTGGGCTGGCATGATTAGTGGTACTGTCCTACAAACAATTATCTTATGTATAATCACATATAAGACAAAGTGGAACAAAGAGGTACGCATTTAGATCTAACTTATTTGTAAAACAATTATCCTATGTATAATAAGACAAAGTGGAACAAAGAGGTAAGCATTTAGATCCAACTTGTTTGTGAAGGATATTGATTAGAATAAATGAAATGTGAAACTTTATGATGATTCATTTGTGTAGGCTAGTCAAGCTAACGACAGGATTACAAAGTGGGGAGGAGCTACATAAATTTGCATTGTTTTCGAGTTGAGGTTTATATCTTATACTCAGAAGATACATTCTCCTACATATCATCAACGTTGGATGCTTAATTGGTGAAGGGATGTAAGCTCTACAAGACTAGCCTTTTGATATGATATATTGAGCTTTCTAGTAGAAATAATTAAAATAACATGACCTTCTTATTGAATTCTCAATTCATTATACAATTGACTAATTCACAATATTCCAAGTGAATATCAATGACTAACTTAATATTAGAACAAAATTTGGACATCGAATAATTGAGAAATAAAAAATGTCAACAATTACCATCTTCTATACGAGTCAACTATAAAATCATATGATGAGTTGATGGATCAACATAGATAATACTATTTGATCATATATTCATGTATGGTCGATGAAGCCTTTTCAAGAATTAAGTATGGTCGATTTGATTATTTATGTTGTCTTGCATTGAACTTTGATTTGTGGTTTGAGTAGGTACTTTTGACTTGTAAATTAATGTATAATAGATGATACAAATATTGGGATGTTTATCCTTTCATATGTATTTTTTCCTTTCAAATAGTGATTATTACTTATGCCATTGTGTGATTCTCTTTATAATTGATATCATTATTTTAATATTGTTAAAAACAAACATAACATAAATCCATGAATGGTTATGCTTTTAAATTTTTTAAAAAGAAGAACATGTTATATATTGATGGTCATTCAGACACTCAAAGAAGTATTGTGAGACTTATACATAGTTGTAGGTGATTATTCTTAGTGCAAATTGTTCATTTTAGGAACACTCCAATAAAAAAAGTTCTTTATGAAAAGGAAAGCATTTAGATTTGTTGTTGTGCATGCAATATGTATTTTGTGTCTTTGTGACGAGTTGTTAATAAAAATTTTGTAGACCACAAGCTACTCATCAAAGGTAGCTTGCATCAAAACTATCTTTAGACATTCCCCTGGGGAATAAGAAAAAGATAATTGAGTAACTGCATTTTTGGATTTTATACAGAATTAATGTAAATTTGTTGCTTAATTGGACATTTGTTTTATAAAGTGGTTGGTTGTATGTGTATTGGAAAATAAATGTTTGGTTTAATGTTTCAACATACTAAATGCATTTCATTCACTTATATCATTAATTTAATGTTCATAATTTTGAAAATAAGATTTAGAGACTGAGAGACATGTCTACCATCTATTGTTGTAGCTCACTATGATGTAACTTGAGAGAATATCGATAATCGAGCACAAATCAAAGAGCAATATTACCAAGCATGGTTTAATCAAACAACTATTCAATTCCTATTACCTCTTGAGTCACCAATGTAGAGAATTTACAAAACATTGATTCTTTATATGCCAGGGACTAAAACAATGATATAGAGGTTGGTACGAATATTGTTTTATAGGATATCCATTCCATGGAGAGAGTTTTGTTAAATGCATTAAAATATTAAGCTAGAAGACGATATTGCTCATATTATCGATACTTTATTTGAAAGATTGAAATATGCTCCCACTACCCCTTTCTTTGGACATGGGTTAAGGTATACCCAAGTAGGGACAACAATTCCATTGTACAACATGAAATAAATGCATGGTATATTAGATGAATGTTTCTTGACACTACTGAGGTAATTAACCATTAAGTCCCCTATATTTTGATGAATTGTGTCACACTATCAGTAATGAAAAGGGATTTTATGTGTGGTTAATGGTAGTGTACATTTATATTGTCCACTAATTGTCGGTTACTCAAAGATAAAGTAATTTCAAGTGATAGTGTACTTTCCAATGGTCGCAAATAGGTAAATAAACTACTAAAAAGGTTGGGTATTGAGTACATATCATATCATGTTTGTCTAAATCCTTGTATTGTTTATAGAGGAAAATAAAAAGACAATGATATGTTCATAATGTGGGCATGACAAGTACTAGAAATAAAAAAAAAAGGTAAGGCACATGGTCTTCATAAGGTTTTGAGGAGCATGCCTATAATCCCAAGGATGAAAAGGATCTTAAGTTGCAAAGAATGAATTATGTTGCAAAGGTGGCATGCCTTGCACATAAGTGAGCCAAGAATTACACATATTGTAGTGGAATCAATAACCATGAAGAATATAGAGGATACATGGCCTAGTAAATTCAAGGATAAAGCACAAAGTTTCTGATTAAGCATATCCATGGATGGATTGAAATTGTGTTCCCTTTAAAACACCAACAATTTTGTTTGGCTAGTGGTAGTGACAAATAACAATATATTCCCATGGTTTTCTGTGAAAAATGAACATCTTAAGTTGGCTCTTATAGTTACTCATAGAGATAAGTGAAGAGAATCTATGTTTACCTATAACCATTGAGCGATGAATTGAAGCAATTATGAATATGTATATGGGTATATGTTGTATTAAGATCCATCTTGATGGATAGGTCTTTATGTTTGATGGCATATGTGCACATATAGACCACACATAGTTATATAGGAACAAAAGTTTGGTAAGCATGTTTGTTATAGTCCAAAATTCCACCACTATGCATTGTTGACCCTGGCCCACTCATATACACATTTGCATATCACTTTTACTAAGTTTTTTACTAAAAAAAACCATTTTTAAAAGTGTATGTGACCTGAAATACATTCAACACGTGTACATACAAAACCTGATCATTTTTCAACCCATGTTTACTCATAAAAGTTGTTAAAAAAAAAAAAATTCACTTCCTAGCAGGGTTTATTGGCTATGTTGGGTTGCACAACCATTTTTACCTCATGTAGCCTTTCTTGGAACCAAATAACCATCTAATTTACATATAAAAAGGTCCCTAGGGGGGATCATTGCACAAGGTAGAATGAAAAAGCAAAGAAACTCTGCCCAAATTTCTCCTTCTCTCTATCTGAGTTTATGCATTTAGTTATGAGTATCCATCTTCAAGTTTCCCAGTCCATAAACCTCCTTATGCAATCCATTAAACTCCTTAATTTGGCATGTTGATTGTGAGGATTTTTCTATTGGATTAATGTACTTGGAGTCTCATTGGAGGAACCCAAGCGAGGTTCATGGACCAATGTTGACAAGATATTGGTTGTAATTCACCTTCTTGTTATTAATCAAAGAGAGTTTTCCTTTTCCAAATTCATGTGTATTTTTTCTTATGCTGGTAATTTATCTCATGAGTATTTGGGCATATAAATGATCTCAATGTTTGCATATATATATATTTCTTTCTGAGTTGTTTCAAGTCATCTTTGGGAGGAGACCTACAATCTGGGAGCAAATAGAGGACAAAGGGGATATGCTACGAATGAAAAGACACAAGGCTCCTACCTTAATCTAGTTTCTCTTTTCCTTAGCAATCATTAGACCTAGTTAGATTTGTAAAGAATAGGCTAGTTTAAGGAGTCATCGCTCTGCCTAGCCATTAGACCCCGACTAGGGAATTTTTCCCCAAAGCAATGTTGAATCATTTGTTTACATTTGAAATTTTATTTGGAATATTTAATTTGGTGCAATTTTATTGTTTGGTGGTTACATGTTCCATATACAATAACAATGTAGGTCTTGTAACAAAAGAGAATCATGGATGTAAATGTTGGGGACCTTCTATAAAGGCCAGGTGGTTCGATGACTGACTAAAATTGGTGTACAATTTATTGAGGGTATTCCTATGAGAAGATAAGCATCTAATTTCAATGGTAATCTAGAGACCTAGAGACGTGAAATAATGACACTAGCATACATAATAGAGAAGGAAAATGAAACTATAAAAATGTTCTATTCAAATGGAGAACCTATGGCCAATGTGTTGAAAATATTATTGTCATTGATGTCAAAGACAGGGTGAGCCTACATATGTCCAAGATAAATATTACAATCCTATATATGTCCAAGATAAATATTACAATATGAATATTATTGAAAGTATTATTTTTGGATTTTTGATGATCAATTTGGATACCCCATATTTGAAGTCATTTTTACCCTACATAACTAGCTCAAATGGGAACACAAGTTATATGGTTTGAAGTATTATTCCAACACCTTTCCAATGGTATATGGAATTTCCTCTAACTCCCTAGGAATGAGGAGATATGATATTTTTTGTCTAACAACCCAACTAGAAAATTGAGGTATGCTTAGCTAGTCTTTACAGGCTTGACCCTGAAAGTGGGGACATAATTACTATAAAAATAGGATTAAATTTTGCATTTATAGAGAAACTAAGAAATATATCAAGTTTGAGGTGTGCTAAAGGTGTTGGGGTATCTTTCTAGGATCTAAAGGTGTGCAAGAAAAGTCTAAGGGATTTTCTTGATGTCTTTCTTGTTCTCAAGGTGAGATATGAAGGATTGAAGGTCTGTGATGCTACCATGTGCATTTTTTTGAGATTATGATATTTATGTCAGTGCATGTTGCTTTGAATGGATGTTTCTTTCAATGATTACATTCTAGAAATAATGCTATGAGGCTTGCTAGGGTTTGAATGATTTTCCATGGAATGAAACATGTAGGTGAAGTAAGAAGTACTTTGTGTACGAAGATCTTGGATTAATGTCTAAATATATCATACTTATTTGGTGCTCAGTTGAGGAGATTGGTGTCTCTAGTAGGTGGGTGCCTACATCTTGTTGAGATGGTCCTCAGTTGAGCAGATGGGTGTCTACAGTAGGTTGGTGCCTACATTTTGTTGATTTGGTGCTTAGTTAAGAGATTGGTGTCTCCAGTAGGTTGATTCCTACAATATTTGTAACACTAGGTTGGTGCCTACAATATTTGTAACAATATCTTGGTGCCTACATACATTTATAAATATAAGCTTATGGTTTTCTCCTGATTGGGTTTCCATGTTAAACTCTGTGCATTGTGATTTGAGTTTATACGTGATATCTGTTTCTCAGCTAATGAATGATTGATGAATGTTTAAATAAAGTGAAAAGTAGGGTATATTGATTTACCTCCCCTCCCTCTCAGTATAAGCATAAGTTCAACAATTAGAATTAGAGAAATTTCCTTTGGAAACAATCTAACCACTACAAGGAATATACCATCAGTACACATGGTCGATCGAGAAGAATACCTCTGCATAGACATGGATACAAAATATATTGATAAATAAAATGAATACAATTAGAAAGAATAATCATATTCATAAGAAGAAGGAATTGATAGGGAAGTGAATCTTGAAGCATAACTCATTAGTTCCTTAGAATAAATAGATAGACTTAGGGAAAAGAACATGAAGTAGAAAAAGCTATTGCAGAAATATGAAAAGAAGGATCATGATCTTGAATAAATAGAGAATATAGTTATCATCTTGAAGACTCAACTAGAAGAAGAAAAAAGGGTAGAAGAAGTGGTGAGAACACAACTAAAAGAAAATGAATAAAATTGTGAGAAGCTAGAAGTTGAAATAGTTTCCTTGAGAAAGGAAATGGGGAAAATAATTGATCAGTTGAATAGAAGATTGAAGTTTGGAAAATATTAGATAATATTCTCAGTTTCCAAAGGTCACCATTCATCAATACATGTATTAGCTATGATGAAAACAAAAGACACCCAACGAAGATGCAAGCATTGAGGTCAAAGAGACATCAGAAAAGGAAAATGAAGAAAATCCTAAAAGATATGCCAATATTCTCAAAGGATCCATCAACGATGAAAGTAGCAGCAGTAAAGGAAATGGTGACCAATAGAAACCTAAGTCTTCTAAAAAAAATAACAACAATGAGTTCAGAAGAGTTGTTCCACCAAAGAGGACTTTCACAAACCGATACCAAAATCTCTTCCTTGGATATTGTGTTTCTCGCAATAATTTTTGTCATAAGGAAATAGATTGTAGATCTTATGCAAGAAGTGATCATGTAAGAGATATAAACAAAGGCTCTTATAAGACCTAAAAGGATGATTATGTAAGCAACAAAACCGGATTTTCTCATGGGTTTTCTAATAGAAAATACAATTTATTTGCTTGTGTACTTGATTACAATAGTGAATACTATAAGTGAAATAAATATGGGCAAATAGTGCATTATTGTAGACATAGTATAGTCATACCTCCTAAAAAAAACAAGGAATAATATGTTCTTACCAAACATAGAGAAGAACACTCAAAGGATTGGAAAAGGAAGCCTAAAAAAAATATAGGGAGAGATGAAACTATTTGTTATGAGAAAGGATGTGATAATCTAGATAAAGATGGCAGAGAGATTCATTTATTTTATTCTCACTTGAGACATGTACACCCCATTTTTAGAAAAGGTAAGATCGAGAAATTTCTTTGTGAAAATGGAAATTCAAGTTTACAATACTCTTTTGGATAAGACAAGTCATATGATTTCCCCTTGTTAGAAATGAATGAGGAGATAGAAAAATATTCAAATAAAGTCAATACTAAAGCTTCACCTTGTTCAGAAGACCATTTTCATGACTTTGGAGTGAAAGATTTTATCAATAAAAACAATGAAATAAAAGGATCAATGTTGGATACTTGTACTAGAGACAACTTGGATAATGATCGTTGGACATAGACTTTTAAATTGAACATTGGAGTGCTTAAAGGAAAACACAATATCAGGGGGATCAACCATTTTCCATTGATTTCAAAGGGAGAGAAGTGGCATATTGAAAACACAAGAGAGGTTCAGATAGGGGGAGTATTACATAATTGACTAAGGGTTGTCATCACCAACAAAGGGGGAGATTGTTAGAAATATTTTTATCATTGATATCAAAGATATGGAGAGCCTACAAATGTCCAAGATAAATATTACAAGCCTACAAATGTCCAATATAAATATTATAAGATGGAGATTGTTGAAAGTATTACTTTTGGAATTTCGATGATTGGTTTGGCTACCCCATCTTTGAAGGCATTGTTACCCTACATACCTAGCTCAAATGGGAGCACAATTTATATGGTTATAAATATTATTATGATACCTTTCCAAATGTGTATGGAATTCCATCTAACTCCCTATAAATGAGGAGATATGAATTTTTCCATCCGACAACCTAGTCAAAAAATTGAGGTTGACTCAGCTAGTCTTTACAGGTCATCCCTAAAAGTGAGAATAAAATTACTATAAATACATGATATAATTTCACATTTATAGATAAACTAAGCAATATATCAAGTCTAAGATGCACTAAAGGTGTTGTGGTATATTTTTAAGATCTAAAGGTATGCAGGAGAAGTCTAAGGGATTTTTTTGAGGTCTTTCTTTTTCTTAAAGTGCTCTATGAAGGATTGAAGTTAGGTGATGCTGCCATTTGCATTGTTTTGAGCTTGTGATGTTGTTGTATGTGGATGTTTTCGTTAGTGGATGTTATGTTTAGTGAATGTTGTCATCATTGGGTGTTGATTTCAGTGATTACATTATGGGAATGATGTTATGAGGCTTGCTAGGTTTTGAAGGATTGTATGTGGAATGAAGAATGTAGGAAAAGTTGGAAGCACTATGTGTATGAATATATTGGATTGGTGTCTACATATATCTTATTGATATGGTGCTCATTTGACGATATTGGTGTCTCCAGTAGTTTGGTTCCTACATTTTGTTGAGTTGGTGCTTAGTTGAGGAGATTGGTGTCTCCCATAGGTTAGAGCCTATATCTTACTGATTTGGTCCCCGGTTGAGGAGATTGGTGTCTCCAGTAGTTTGGTGCCTAAATTTTGTTGAGTTGGTGCTCAGTTGAGGAGATTGGTGTCTCCCATAGGTTGGTGCCCAAATATTGTTGAGTTTGTTCTTAGTTAAGGAGATTGGTTTCTATAGTACGTTGTTTCCTACAATATTTGTAACAATAGGTTGGTTCCTACAGACATTTATAAAGATAAGTTTATGGTTTTCTCCTGATTGGGTTTCCATGTTAGCATTGCGATTTGATTTTATTTGTAATTATTGTTTCTCATCTAATGAATGGTTGATGAATGGTTAAATAAAGTAAAAAGTATTGTATATTGATTCCCCCACCCTCTTAGTATAAGCATAAGTTCAACACAATGATCCTAAATGTTTCTACACCTATGTTGACAAATTTCAATGGAGATGAAAAGGAAATTTGTATTTTATGAGATTCAATATTGAAAGAATCTTAATATTGACCACTTACTAAATCCCATGCATATATTCAAAAATATTTCATCTTCTTTATGGAGGCACATATCATAAAGAAAAGTGACACATTGGGTGCTAGGAGAGATATTGTTTCTTTGAATGTTAAAAAAAAACATTAGCTAAAAAAATAAAGTAGAGGAGAGGTTGATCTCTCTTGGTATTTTAAATAAAATGATGCCCATGGATTTTGAAAAAAGATGAGATGTTTTTTATGAGGGATGTTATATTGGATATAAAGGTCATTTCTTTATACTGGTTTAATAAACAATAGTGCTTCACCATAAGAGTACATTTATCATGGTTGAAATGACATGACCATTTGAACCTTATAAGGGTATGTATGCTGATTACATGCTTCTTTTTTCTGTAGTCCAGGTTATATGATATGCACTCATAGTTTTGTGCCAATTAATTTTGTATGTGTTTATTTTGTAGTATCATTATTATTTTCTTGTGCATGGTTTCTTGAATCTTGACTTCAGGACACATGATGTGCCATATACACATTATTTATATTTGTACATTGGATTACATCAAAATATATCAACATGGTTAGTATTCCACAATGGCATCGAGAGATAACTGATATTTTTTATATGTTTGAGAAGGAACCACCCATGAGTTTATTATACTTCCAGGTCCATGTTATAATTCACCTTATTGATGAGGTTGAATTAGCCAAGGTGGTTTCACGTCATTGTATGTTATTCTTGAAGAGGTACATTAAAAACTTGAAGGACTTTGTTTGATGAAGGGAAATATCTAAGAGGTCAATGGAAAAGGGGTACATAGTATATGATTCATTCTATTATATTAGTGAGTGAATCAAGAAAATCAAATACACACCAGGAATATGTTTTAGGATGATCATTAGGATGAGGAAAAAAGAGAAGGGGACCTACTCCAAATCAATGGAAAGAGGCACACGATAAAGAGTAAGACACCTATATTTTGTCAATTTTATGTAAAGTCACTATCTTCACTAAACTTTATAATATCAATTTCGTCTCATACTAATTTTTTTTATTTTATAAGTACATCAATGAATTCAAAAATGTATTCCATCAATAAATTTTCTCTTTACAACATGGAGGCAATGTAACCATGGGTTTCATTGTATGAAGATAAGAGAATTAAATGAGACAATGATAGGAAATAATTCATACAATTTAATGGTATAATGATGCCTTCATCATTTAAAATAAAATATATCGATGATTTGTCTAGAAAATTAGGTGGATAACTATATAAAAATGAAATATGACACATCCTATCATTACTCACATGGTGAAGAGGATGCACTTAACATAAGGATTATATGTTATAGCTTTGTAATAATCTCTCTATGTCAATTATTCATTTGATAATGTGTGTTTGAATTATAACATGTATTATGATCTTATTAATATCAAGGTTACTAGAGATGGCACCATTCTTTGTTTTCATTTTTATAGGTAAATTTGTTCCCATCTATGTGAGTATATAAACATCATTTTCACATTGACAATGTTGATGATGGAAGTGTCACACTTGATTATGGAGTGGAGGTTGATTTCAACTATTCTAGTCATGCTAGCCACTATGATTAAAGCTTAATAGACGAGAAGTTAGGTTACAACATATCATGCAACTGGACTTCTCATACTTCCAATGTGTTATTTTTAGGTGCAACAGGTGGAATACCACCAAATAGAGTAATGTAAAGGAATATTGTGATATTAAGATAATATATATTGACTCTAAAAAAATGTGGGATAAAAAAGAAAGAATATTTCCAAAAACAATGCAACCAAGTGTTTTTTTACCCAAATGTCTTGGATAGGGATTGGTGTTTTGTACAAAGAGAGGATCTAATATAAAAACATGTTTTGAGAACAACAATGTCATTATGCCAAGCAAGGAAGATAATTAGGACAATGGAAACAAACAATGATACATGAGTCAATTTATTATGGTTTTTATAATTGGCCAATTATGTATGTATTCTTAGTTATCATAGTTTTTTCTAGTTTTTGTACTTATATCATGGCATTTATTTAGAGAAACAATTGACCTAAATTATTATAGAGAATGAAAGTATAGTTAATGGTGATTTTACAAACACTATTAACTGAGTATATTCAGAATTATTAGTTATTGTTAACTTTCAATAATTTAAAAAACTTAGTAAAATACTAAAATCATTTTTTCTTTATTTCATGATGTTAGATAGGAAAATTTAACAACCATTTACAACCATCATGTTGAAAAAAGGAAAATTGTTTTAGAACTTCAATATTTTTAATAAATTATGCATCATTTTAATTGAAAGATCTACATGTTGTTTCTTTTTATAAGATTAATGTTAACTATTTTAGGCACACTCACTTTAGTTCAGGGTATTTTTTATCTCTTTTTATATTCAATATTAAAATATAGAGTTGTTATGTTTTAATACAAGATTTAATGAAACAAATTGATTGAAAAAAATAATCAAATTTGATTTTGAATTGATTTCACGATTCAAAATACAATTTGTTATCACTTGTAGTAAGATTAATATTATCAACTATTATAGTCTAGGTTATTTTAGTTGAATATATTTTTTATCCATTTTTATATGTAATATAAACAATTTAAAAATATTTTCATAATTTATTAGAATATTTGATAAAACAAATTGATTTTAAAAATTAATAAAATTTTACTAGAATAATTTATGGTAGAAAAAGTGGCAATGGAGAATTCATGAATGCACTTAGGTAGGAATGCACACATGTTCCTTTTACAATAGCTTGGGTTCCTTCCAAACAGACACACATGCCTCCATGAAGTTTTCTAAATCAACATGCACAAGAACATGAATGCACTTTAGGAATGTGTTGGCCCTTGACCATGTTTTGGAGACCCTTGGTCAGGTTTGACCTATTTTCGAACTTCGACAGGATGTTGAAGGCGGAGCACAAGTCGAAGTGGAGATCGCGGGCTCTCAAGCCCTTTTTAGGGAATTTTTGGGTTTTGAGCTTATGTAACGGGTATGGGATGTCGACCCATGGGTTTACCCATGTTTAGGCCCTTTTGTAATGTATAAATAGAAAGATAGGCAATGTAAGTAGGGTGTGTGTGGGTGTGATGCTAAGTGCACAAGTGTGTGATGCTAGGTGCTAAGGGAAAGTGAAGGCCAACATGCTAAGTGAAAGTGATAGTTGTAATTACTTTTTGCTTTCTGTGTGAAACTTGCAAGGCTACGTGTGAGTAACTGTAAAAGACTGTGTAAGGGTGTTTGTGTTATAACCTAGCTCGGGGAAGGAGGATCTGGCGAGGTGCATGCAAATCTCCTGTCCTCTGTAGAGTAGGATTTTGATGCTATGTATTTGTAAGAAGCTTGACAAGAAGATAATAAAGAAGAGAATAGTTGGTGGACGTATCCCTAGGCTGGGGGTGAACCACGTATATCCTATGTTGTGTTTTATTTTTGCATTATGGTTGCTTTATGGTTCATATGATTAATGCTTAGTGTAATGATGTATGCTTAGATGAATATGATATATTAGTTCCTAATGATGTGAATGAGATGATAGATCTGATATATGTTGATGTGCTTAGTGCTTGAATGTGTTGAATCTTGTTGAATACTGTGCTCCTTTGTAATTAAGGTTTATCTGCACTGTAGACGAAGGTTAAGTACTAATGAATGAAAACTACTAAGTTCTTTGTTAGAGTATTGTAATCACAGATCTGTGTCCCAGCTAAGGTTGTAGAAAGTCGAGCCCTGCAACCACCCCTGCCTCTACCTCGGGTGAGACTTCATCTGCTTCGTAGGTGTTGCCGAAAGGGTCAGTAGTTAGGGTTTTTTTGGTGCATTGTTGAAGCGCTAAACCTTGGGTCTGCACCTCTGTCAAAAAATGGTTTCATTGTTGGGACGTGAAACTATGATTGCTAAGAACTAAGGAAAAGAAAGAAAGCTCTATGCGTAGATCTATTGCTTTAGTGCACAGTATTCTACTTGACTTGTGAAATCTCTGTGCTAAGAAAATAAGTCTGATCCGAAGAAAAGAGGCAAGATCTGAAATCTTTGTGCTCTGATAGAGGTAAGATCAGTGAATTTTTTTTATTAAAGAGGTAAGATCTGAAAGCTTTGTGCTTTGTTAAGGGTAAGATAAGTGGAAATTTTTTCTTCAATAGTATGGATCTAGGTATGTTTGATAAATTTTGTCCTAGTTTTAAAACTAGGGAACATCTAGAAGAAATAAGGTTTGATATGATTAGATCTGATAGAAATAATGAAAGATATGTTATTCTTATGCATGGAAAGAATGTCTGGACTAACAAATGGATGCAATATCCTAGGAAGAATTTTCTACAGGTTAGCCACTACGATCCCAGTGTGCAGTATAAGAAAGGTTGGGGATCATTTAAGAGAAAGAGAGGATTGACCCTTTGTTACAGTTATAGAAGACCATGCCATCTTGCTAAGGATTTCCCTGATAGACGACCTAGTTGTCTTTGTTGTAAAGCTATGGACCATGAAGTTCTGGATTTCCCTAGAATGATTGCTAAACTTGAAAGAATGAATATGGAACAAGATAAACATGAGAAAGACTCATAAATTAATACTATGGCAGAACCCTAGAAAGGATCAGAGACTATATTGTCAGAAATAAAAGAAACACTGAATGATCATAGAGACATCAATCTACCAGAGATCTTAAAAGGCAAGGAATGCATAGAAACAAGAATATGAGTCTTTGACATAGACTGTGTCCTGGATGAGGAAACACAGGTGAATATTATGATAGAAAGAACTTGGGAAATTTTAGGAAATCCTGATATGATTCCTTCATTGGGAGGAATAGGATTATTTAGAAGAAAGATGATAACCCTATGTGGAAGACTTACCCAGACATATATGAGTGCTCATGGAACTTCAACAAAGGAAGAATTTGAGGTTATTAAATTTGTTGAAAATAGCGCCCCATTTGATTTATTGCTAGGAAAACCCTGGATTGAGAAAGATCAGATCCAGATAAAAGAAGAAGAAGCCCTAGAATAGAAAAAGAAAGCATTAAAATATTTCATGACTAGGAGAATAGCGCACTTGATAGAAGAACAATAGAACAGGTCGAAGACTAGAGACTTGGGTGTCGAAGTTGAAAGAACAAGAGAAAATAGAGCACTTACCCTAGACAACGAAGAAGTATTACCCTTGAACCCTATGAAAGATCATCAACAACGTGAAGTTATTATGCCAAGAGAAGAAAAGAATCAGAATGGGAAGAGGAACCTAGTAACGTAGATCATAGGGAAGAAGGCTAGAAATCTCAGCAAGAAGAAAGAAAAGTTGAAGAAATTACAGGAAGTTCCAAAGAAGACTTCATAGAAGGAAGGTCTCTAGAATTCGAACTTTGTTGGAATATCAGATCAACTCAGATTGGCACTTCGGCATGGTGGAGCGATATGACCATTGGAGGCATTATAACTGTAAGATTGACATTCGCGAAGGGTTAGAACAAAAATTATGATCAAAAAGCTCGCCATCGGACCATTGGACCCCACTGCAATGGAAAAACCTGCATTGATGAAGGCTTCTTGCCCGTTGGAAGGATCCATTACATCATTGTCTACTTATCTCATCGACCGTTGCATTGAGCACACTTTCATGAATTGTATCCGAGCCAACTAGAGAACTCATTGTTACTGTGCTATGCTTATTGAGACCTTCCCATCCATTCTATTTCATTGAAAAATTGTTCATCAGCCTGAGATATCTGATCTCGAGTGTGCATGTCGGACGAGCTCAGTGATATGGAAAATTTAGTAGAGGAAATTTTAACTGATCTAATGGCAGAAAGAGTGATGTTCGTAGGAGTTCAATCCTCATCAACGAGAAGAGTGCAAGCCTCCTCGTCGACTGCTCCTAGATCCGGACCATCTCGAGTTGCAGAAGAGAAAAATACTAAGCATAGAGATGGCTTAGCAAACACGAAGTTAATCCCATCCATCCTGCCCGAATACATCCCACCTTTGGCCGGTGTGGTGAATTGTGATAGTGTCCCAAAGGATTTCGAATACACAGTTATCGCAACGTACCTCTGTAAGGGGATATGTGCAGTCAGATCGCAATTGGAGAGAATTACAACTCTGAAGATAAGTGACTATAATCTAGGAGGCCGCAAGACCTATGGAATGCTCGCGCCTCATAAGTACTTGACCGAGATGAAGGGAAATAAATAAAAAATCATTCCCCAACCATGGACCATGAACATTGCGTAGTCCACTATCCTGAACGTAATGAAAATCCCACATTTTGGAAGGCACCATGAGGTTAACGCGCATGTGAAACTCCCGTTGTCATGCTTCCACGACGATTACTTATGTCTAGATAGATGCATCACCATAGATCTGGCGCTGATCCATAGGATCACTGGCCTAAGTATGCAGGGACTCAACCCATAGGACTTTTACCCAGGGAAGGTTGCAGATCGCGCCCTGGCACAGAGGATTAAAGATACTTATGGTGATGTAGACAAGGGAACGTGAGGCTACAAGGTATCCTCCATCTAGAATGGCATAGTGCGCCTTACTTTCCAGTTGATCGTTGGTAATTTAGTAAGTAATAACAGACCGATGTAGGTCACGGGGTTTGCCATTGACCTCGCGGGAAAGTGCGTGGAGGGATTACAAATGAACTGGGCTAGTTACTTAGTCAACCAACTAGAAGTGGATTTCCGCAAAGCTCAGGATCAGGGCTATGAGTTACACTTTAGCTGGCTCTTGATCCTCATCGCATTTACAACTTGGGAGATGCCAGAAGGTGTAACCTTCCCTGACATTGAGCCATTCAAGCCGCTTGCTACGAAGTTTACCATGCTCTAGTATTTGAGAGATATGGTAAAATAGTGGTAGTCGAATGCAGTATTCCATGCCTACTACCTGTAGCTGAAACAGGCTTTGTCGTTCCCCTGTATGACACCGAACACTCTAAACATATTCAGGCCCCCGATGAAGTTTCACACAGATAGGCATTTTAGATATATCACTGCATGCGAAGACGAGAGTAAAGAAGAGTTGCAGTCATACTATAAGAACACCGAGGGAGATCTGGAGGAGATCACTAAGGACTGGCCCATAGAGTACCTTATACCAATCGACCAGGCAGAACTGTCTGATCCATAACTGATTGGAAACCTAGTGGTTACCTACGAAGAGTATGATTCACCTAGCAGTAGCAGGAAGAAAAAAGAAAGAACAGGTACAACAGCTAGACAACGTCTCAGAAGAAACTTCTTTAGACTCACCTGGAGGAGGAGGTGGTGACGAAGTGGACAAAGAAGAAAAATAAGGGGAAGAAGATAAGCAGAAGCAAGGTGAAGTAACACCACCATAGAATCCCACTGATGATGCATATCCATTGAAGAAAATAAAGGTTTCCCCCATGAAACCTACATCGCGAAAGAAATCCAAAGCTAGTAAGACGAAGCTACAGACTGTGCTCATGCTGGATGACTTCGACTTCATTATCATAGATGTGTCAAACACCTCAAAAGATATTTTGTAGAGAACTGAAGAAAAACAAGAGGCTATGTATGATAGAATTGAGATAGAGGTAAGGGGTGTTCAACAAGCCCTTCAATCTAGCTGCATAACGTCCACTATGCCCCCACCATCAAATGAAACAAAGTTTGGAGATGAGCCTGCCCAACTCTTTGGAATAGTTGATGCTAGTGAAGCTGGCCTTCATCACATGCAGGAAGAGAAAGACCAGGCCACAATGGCTCCAAAGCGAGCACAAGAGGAGGTGATAGAGAAAGACAGGGTTGAACAATAGGATAAGGATGCCCTCCAAATGAAGTTCAAACATGAGAAAGCACAGATCCAGCAAGAGAAATCATAGTTTCTCATGGAGAAGATTGGAATCAAAGAAGCAATCAACAGAGCACTTCGCTCTATGATGGGCTTAGAACAACTAGCTAAAGACCTAGTAGAGAATAAATTAGCAAGGCTTGTTGAAGCCATTCAACATATTCAACATAGAATAATATATCTAGAGCTACAAACAGTGCCAAGAACTCCGCAGGATGTGTGGGATCAAAGAGAAGAAACTGCTCCGAGCGTAGTTGAGAGAATCAAGGCCTTCTCCATTGAATGTAAACAACTAAGTGATTGTAGTGCACAGACTTATGAGAGACTCACTGATGGTCCTGAACTAAAGACACTGGAGTCACAACTCCAGGAGGGAAACCTTCTTTTACTCCACTTAAATGTTCAAGTACAAGATGATTCAAAATGAAAATGTCTCCTTGGTATATATAGGAGACTAGGAGGTATAATTACAACTAATGTCCTAAAGACAACATAAATAAAATAACATTAATAATATAATATGCCCCAATTAAGGGGTAATGAGACAATATTAGGGCTTAACATGTCCCTCCCCTTGAGACATGTGTTGTCTGCAATGCTTGAGTAACTCTGGATGCTTCTGTATAAAAGACTCATCTTCCCAAGTGGAATCTTCAGCTGGTAGTTTCCTCCATTTAATGAGATATTCTGAAATGGATCTATTCCTCAGCTGGTGAATTCTTGTGTCAGTGATGGCTTCAGGCTCCAATATGATTTTTCCTTCCTCGTCAAGTTCTGGAAATATAGTTTGAACTAGGATCTTGTCGCCTAGAACCTTCTTTAAGCATGAAACATGGAAAACTGGGTGTACTCGTGAAGATGTAGGCAGCTCCAATTTGTATGTCATAGTACCAATCTTTTGCAACACCTTATAAGGGCCATAGTAATTTGGTGATAATTTATTATCCTTCTTGGCTTGCTTGNATGGAAAACTGGGTGTACTTGTGAAGATGTAGGCAACTCCAATTTGTATTCCATAGTACCAATATTTTGCAACACCTTATAAGGGCCATAGTACTTTGGTGATAATTTATTATCCTTCTTGGCTTGCTTGAGGGACATTTGTTTGTATGGATGTAGTCTTAAAAACACCCAATCCCCTACTTCAAAACTTCTTTCACTACGATGTTGATCTGCTTGTTGTTTCATGCGATTATGTGCCATGGTCAAGTTTTCCTTTAAGATTTGGAGAACTTGTTGTTGATTCTCGATGTGATCTTCCACTACTTGAACCTTAAATTTTTATTTTAGAAAAGAAGTGATGGAAGGCGGGTGGTATCCATAAAGTGCCATAAATGGTGTCATTTTTGTTACAGTATGAAAGGAAGTGTTCTACCACCATTCTGCCAAGGGTAACCATTTGAACCATTGTGTTTGTTTATCAAAGAAAAAGCAACGAAGGTAGCCTTCCAGACATTTGCTCACTATCTCAGTTTGTCCATGAGATTGAGGATGATAGGATGAGCTATGAGCCAATTGAGTACCCAAAAAAGAAAATAATTATGTCCAAAAATGTCCAGTGAAGATGGGATCTCTGTCACTTACAATAATCTTTGGGCTGTCATGTAGCTTTTGAACTATATCCATGAATGTTGTGGCAACTGTACTAGCTTTGAAGGAATGAGAGAATGCACAAAATTGTGCATACTTGGTTA
>JASDQU010589049.1:44483-58265 GCA_032191745.1 Picea mariana | reverse complement strand
CTTTCATACATTATATCCTTCTTTTCTTCGTGTCGCTACAATATACCCTCCGAAGCATTTTCTACAACTGCGATGATGAGGTCAACATCATCCACTGTGAGCACATTCTATGACTGAGGCTTATTGGCTCTGGATTTGTTCTGTGCTGAGGTTTTCTTTGGAGAAACCTTCCTTTTCTTTGATGTCTCTACCTCTGTTAGGGGATCCCTTGGCAGTGTTAATTTTCCCTTTTCTTGATTGTCTTCTTCCCCTTCCTATTCTTGATTTACTTCATCGCCTCCTCCTCCTCCAGGTGAGTCAGGCACAGTTTCCTTCGATGTGCTGCTTATGTCTTGCACTTATTCATTTTTCTTATTTTTCTTAGTGATTCTTGGTTCGTCATACTCAATCCTGGTGACCACAGAACTTTGGATGAGGTCGAGGTCGAAGAGTTTCACATCTCCAAACGGTACAAGGAATTCAGTCGGCCATTCCTTGGTTATCTCCTCCATGTGTTCATCAGTAAATTTATAATAAGAATGCATCTCCTTCTTGCTTTCATCCTGATGAACAGTGATGTAGATGAAGTGGAAGTCCACGCAGAACTTCTCTATTGGTCTGTAAGTATGCAAGGTGTTCGGAGTCATTTGGGGGAATGACTCAATGGTATGCATGAGTTGTAGGTAATAAGTGTGGAACACCGCATTTGATTTCCATTTCTTCGCCATGTCACTTGTATACCACAAGGTGGTGAACCTCAAGGCCAATGGTTCTGATGGCTCAACTTGAGGGAACGTCACTCCCTCCATCATCTCCTAAGTGAAAAATGCTATGAGAACCAACAACCAACTAAAGTGGAACTCGTAGCCTTGGTCTTGAACTTCATGACAGTCCTTCTCCAACTCATTGATGAGGTAGCTCACCCAGTTCATTTTCATGCACTCGACGCACTTCCCTTCGAGGTCGACGACGAGCCCCATGACTTGCATTGGTCAGTTCTTCTTGATGACCTTTCCAGTGATCAAATGACAAGCTAGGCACACTATGTCATCTTGGATGGAGGCTACCTTGTAGCCTCACTTCCCCTTCTCCACATTGCCATAAGTTTCCTTTATTCGCTGCGCCAAGGAGTGATCTGAGGCCTTCCCTAGGTAGAACTGGTGAGGATCTGGTCCCTGCATGCTCAATCCAGTGATCATGTGGATCAGCGTCTAATCCACAATAACACACCTATCTAACCATAGATAGCCTCCATGGTAACATGATAAGAGGAGTTTAACGCAAGCATTAACCTCCCGATGTCTGCCAAAGTTGGGAATCTTCATGATGTTAAGGATCATCAACCATGCGATATTTTTAATCCATGGTTGGGGAACTATCTTCAGCTTCTTCCCAGTCATCTTTGTCAGGTACCGATGTAGTGAAAGCATCGCATAATTCTTCTGGTCTCCCAGGTTAAAGTCACTTATCTTAAGATCTGGGATTAGTCCTAGCTATGGTCCGACTGCACATATCCCCTTCAGGAGTTACGTCATGATGAGTGTGTACTCAAAATCACGTGTGATGCTGTCAAGAATAATTATGCCAGCCAAAGGCAGGATGTAGTCAGGAAAGATTGACAGGATCAACTTCACGTTCTCCAGATCATCACAGTTCTTGCTTATTTTCTCCATCGTGGTTCGACTAGACCGTCGTGCAGTCGAGGGGGATGCTTGCAATCCTCCCATCGATGAGGCATGCATTCATGAAGACATGAACTTCTCAGCCATAAGGTCATTAAGTACTTATTATACTGATTTATCTATTGTGCTAAGGTCCCTCGACATGCACACTCGTAATCAAATAACTCGGGTAGGTGAGCGAACACTCAAGGTAAGAAAAACAGGTGGGGAGGTCTCAAAAGCACAGCGCAATAGAAATTAGTTCTCTATTCACTCGAATAATAACAATTTGTAAAAAGTGGTCCCAGAGAAGCGTCCAATGGGATAAATAAGCAAGGGCATAATAAACTCCTCTAATGGGCAGGAACGCCTCAATCAATACGATTCCATCCATTGTGGTGCAGTCCCAATGGTCCAATCGAGATATTTTCGCCAATAACTGTGTTTCTAGGTGTTCTAGAGCATCGTTCTAACGGTCGGGACGCCTCCAACAGTCATATAGCTTCATCATTGCGAAGTGTTGTTCTTCTTTGTTCTGTTATTCTGGCGAGGCTCAATTTCTATAAGTTTTCCTTCTATGAAGTATTCTCTGAAACTTCCTGTAATTTTTCTAACTTTACCTTCTTCTTATTGAGATTTCTTGCCTTCTTCCGTGATCTAAGTCTCCAGGTTCCTCTTTCCATTTGTATTCTTATCTTCTCTTAGCATAGTAACTTCGCACTGCTGATTTTCTCTCAAAAGTTTCAAATGTACTATCTCTTCTCTTACTACTTCTAGGGTAGGCGTTCTTCTCTCCTTCATAGATCGGTTCTTTAATCCTTCTCATTTTCTTTCAACTTCGACAGCCTTCTGCTGCTTCGAATTGTCGTCATGTTCTTGTATTAGTCTTGCTATTTTTCTAGACATGAAGTTGTTTAATTCTTTCCTTTTCTGTTTTGTATCTTCCTCCTCTTCTTTCGTCTAAATATGATCTTTATCAACCCAGGTCTTTCCTAACAAAAGTACAAAAGGGGCGTTTTTCTCAACAAACTTAATGACCTCAAATTCTTTTCCAGTCGATGTTCCATGGCCAATCATAGGTACATGAGTAAGTCTTCCACATAGGGTTATCATCTTTCCTTTAAATAATCCTATTCCTCCTAATGAAGGAACCATAGTAGGCTTTCTCAAAATTTCCCAAGTACTTTGTGGAATAATATTCACTTGTGTTTCCTCATCCAAAACACAATCTATGTCGAAGTCTCCTATTCTTGTTTCTATGCACTTCTTTTCTTTTAAGATCTCTGGTAAATTGATGTCTCTGTGATCCTTCAGTGTTTCTCTCATCTGTAATAATATAGTCTATGATTCTTTCTTACTCTCTAACATATCCTTAGTTTCTTAGTCTTCCTCATGGTTTTCTTGTCTCAGGTTCATCTTTTCAACTTTAACAATCATTCTAGGGAAATCCAAAACCTCATGATCAACAACTTTAAAACAAACACAAATAAGACCTATACTAGGGAATTCCTTAGCAAGATGTCATGGTCTTCTGCAGTTATAACATAGTGTCAATCCTTTCTTTCTCTTGAATGATCCCCAACCTTTCCTGTACTGCACACTGGGATCGCAGTGTTGGACCTGCAGTTTGCAAAAATTCTTTCTAGGTTCCTGCATCCACTTATTAGTCCAAAAATTCTTTCTATGCATAGGAATAACATATCTTTCACTATCTTTATCAAATTTATTCAGATCGAATCTTCTTTTTTCTAGTTGTTCCCTAGTTTTCAGACTAGGACAAAATCTATCAAACATACCTAAATTCATACTTTCAAAGAAAAAATTTCCACTTATCTTACCTTTACCAGAGATCGAAGGTTTAAGATCTTACCTCTTTTCTTTAGATCGGGCTTCTCTTTTAGCATAGAGCTTCACAAGTCAAGTAGAATACTGCACACTACATCAACTGATCTACGCACATATATTTTTCTTTTCCTCAATTCCCAGCAATCACAGTTTCAAGTCCCTACAATGAAACCATTTTTTGGTATAGGGTAATACCCAGGGTTCAATGCTTCAACAACGTACCAACAAAAACCTAACTACTGGCCCTTTCAGCAACACCTGCGAACCAGATGAAGTCTCACCCAAGGTAGAGGTAGGGGGGTTGCAAGACTCAAGTGTCTACAACCTAGCTAGGACACAGATCTGTGATTACACACTTCAAAAGATAACTTAGCCAATAGGAATTCAGTTATAATTCTTATTCACATCGTAGATTAACCCTAATTGTAGATCATTGCAGTATTAATCAATATCAAACACATCTAAGAACTTAGCATCAATTCATAACTAACATTCATTCACATCATAAAGCACTAATAAATCATAGATCTATCTATCATACATCAAGAACAATGCACTAAGAAAACATAAGCATAAACATCATGAACACATAGCACAAAACACAATAACACAGTATATATGTGGTTCACCCCAGTGTGGGGCTACGTCCACCAAATATTCTTCTTCTTTATTAGATTCTTCCAATCTTCTTACATGCATGTTACAAGGGAAAAACTCTCTATGGCCAAGGGTAAACCACAATAGACAGGTATGACTGCAGAAATCAACTCAATTCCAACATATGCTATATAAACTAATGTGCAATATAAGAAAGAGGCCTACCTCTATCCAACGTTTGATGATGTTCCACCGTTGAGCACTTTGACCCAAAGCTTTATACCTACAAGAAGTTCTCAACAAACAAGCAGAGCAAGTATACAGTGATAATATAAAAGGGGTTAGCACATTAGATAGCATAATCCATTAATAAACATTACAAACATGTCCATGGATAATAATCATATATTTGCAAGATATCAATAGGACAGAAAAGGAGTATTTCTATTAATAATTGATCAACAAAAGTGACAACGATACAGACTTCTGTGTCGGCACGGTTCAAAACCAAGAAACCAAGTTCCTTCCAACTGGGTCTCCACCACTTAAATCCTCCACCAAAGGCAAGCTCATAGGAAAGAGGTAATGAGGTCCTCTCAACAATAGGGAAAGATCTTGGGTGTTGAACACTGTGTTCAGACTTGAGGGACAAAGGGATGCAAACTCAATATGAAGTAATTTCTCTAGAGTAACTTTGCTCTCAAAATTTAAATGTTTTCTCCTTCTTTTCCATAGGTTGAAATTGTGCTCTTATAGCCTTCAGGATGCAACTGAAGGGTTGAGTCAGAATGTTTCTAGTATATGGAAGGCCAAGGATTAGATATCTCCTATTGTGACATGGAAACCTGACTTAATTTTGTATTTTCTGGCACAAATCCTAATGTACATGGGTTGTAGTGGATCAGCAAGCGTATACGCATCTTTCATAGCATATAGGGAGCGTATATGTGGAAAAATGTATATTTTTAGCTCTAGATTCATCAAAAGGGGATGATAAGTCTACATAGGGAAATGGAAAATGGCCCTCTGTGCAATATAGAAATGGTGAGGCAAATATTTCTATAACAGATGCCCCCTAATGTGTGAGATCAAAGGAGTATTTGCGATGGATGAAATACATTATAAATAACCCAAAAGTGGAGTGGTAGAGAACCAACTGGATGAACTCAATTACTCATTACATTATGTACTGGCTTTTCATACATGGCTGCCAATAATACAATGCAGATCCATGTGGAAAATATATCAAAGAAGTGTTCATGGCATGAATAGGAAAATACAAATGTGGTTACATGCCAAAATTTTTCATATTCATGAACAAGGCCCAGTGAAACCAGTCTCAAAATCAATCTGAAGATATCTTTATACCACAGAGTACAATCTGATCTCCCATGATCACTGAAGTCAAATAGGTATTGGTCCAATGAAGGGGAAGCAACAACTCAGGAAAGCTGCAACCACATAGTGATGTCTTCAAGTCTTCTACACTATCTGCCAAGGGTGCAAGTCTACATCATGTGAATAAATGAGTTGAGGTCAAACACAATGAGACATCATTTGATTACCGGTCATTGAGGTATACCGTTAAAAAATGCGATACAACCTACCAATAATGAAAGTAGGTATCAAGGCACTAAGTACATTTCTGCAAGTGTGAATAAAGGAGTTGGTGTCAAACGCTTGATAAATCCATTGATTAGGATTCATTGATGTATTCTCATTTGTCAATGGCAAGAGATCCTGCTACTAATGACTACAAGCCTTAAGGTACTCATAAAAATCTAGGTCCCATATCCAAAATAAATGAGCTGAAGTTGATGGAAAGAGAGTCGCTGAAAGAGGAGGATTGAGGCATCTCTCATCAGTCAGCATGAGGAACAAAGCAGGAGTTTCATGATTTGGTGGAGATCAGACGAAGAACATGTTCACAAACCAATAACCTTGTGCATCTTTCGCATGTGCCAAATGCAAGCAGTACACGAAAAAGACCCTCTGAATAGAGGCCAATGATGAAAAACTGTTGACAAAGGTGAGTAAACCACCAATAAGGCTAATGGCATCCAAGACACTGCATGAATCCAAAAGTGTGAATAGATGTCTTGTCATCAAACACAAGGGAAACCACCCAGTCAACGACCAATGATGAAGTGTCGATTGATGGGTTCAAGGTGACCTACCAATGAAGAAAGTAGGGCCAACGTGCATGATAAGACCAAAGTATCATGTGATTCTGAGACAAAACTGAGGGTATGGCCGACATGAGAAGTCAAGATTTCTGAGGAGTGGCCAACAAAAGTTGATGGACTTCCTTTGAACAAGAGCATGAGATATATGGTGGACTCTGGCAACATAGACCCAACGATGTGACTATTAGATGCAGGAGGAATCCATAACATTCTCTATAGGGACTGGAAGAGTAACCATTCGGTAGAGAAAACTCTATAGCAAGATCAACTTCCTAAGGCTATGATAAACCCAAAATTATGATGACAGGACTCAATAACTTTGTGTTATGTTCAAAGGTGACACGACTGCTGCCAATTACAATATACTACTCCCTTCCCGCTTGTCATTTTTTGTTTTTTCATAACAAATGAATGCTATGATACAGAGGAGGGAACGAGTGTTGCAAGTAATAAAAACTAGCTCCAGCAGTGGAACATACCTATGCTTAATGCAAGGGAATGCATGCGGGATATGGACACTCGAGGTGATTTTCCCTCCAGGGTATAAGGTGTCAAATTGCGAAGGATATAAACAAGGCTCTTCTTGGTTGAGGATGCAAACTACTTAGGCAACAGTGTATAATGCAAAGCGAGAACTGGCTAAAGGCTCAATACTGCAAGCAAGGGCATGAGATGCAATCACAACTTAATGGAAAAAAATGTCCTTTTTTTATATCTTTTAGTCTACTTGGTGTGAAAAAGGGGTAAACTTGTGCCAAATAGATGTCTTTTCAAATCCAATTTACGAGTGTGAAAAAGACAAGTTCACTTGGAAATCTTTTCAATTTTGGGTAGCGAGTTGGAAAAGAGCTTAACTAATACTTATGACATTTCAAATCCAACTTTAATGTGCATGGAAGGGACAAATCACTCAATGATCTTTTCAGTTTTTAGATGAGTCAGAAAAGAGCTTAACTCGGACTCGTTTTTGGGAGTCCGTGGGTAATAAGGCCGCATGTGCATGAATGAGAAATGAGGTTCATCATACATTCATGTATTGAATTATAATGGACTCCCGGTCCTAAGGAAAAACTCAGCATGGGCACCAAATGACAAAGAGGTTCTAACTAGGGTACCCATGTTTGGTAAGTCTCTACCATTTATTAACATTGTTATTAATAGCAAATGGGGGGTTATGAGTCGCAATAAATGGGTTTGTCCCTAAGGCGTAAGAAGTGGTATTCAAAGGATAATGAAAAATGCACGATGGAGTAGATACCTATCCTATATGCTAGGTTATGAATATACCTGCCTGGGGAGACGAACGACCAACTATGACGTTGAAATCCGCAAGAAAACTGAGTCAAAATTGTGAAACCAACTTAGAACCATTCCTGAATTAGTCTGTTAGGTGAAAAAATAGCATGAAACTTTATCAAGCGGGTAAAAATAGCTTATAAATAGTAATAAAATCACAAATTACTGTATCATTTTGATTTTTACCCAAACAGTGTAATTTGGACTAAAATACCACCAAGATTCAAATGGTGATTGCAGGAGCGATAGGCGACAGAATCACAAACTGTCTGGATTAGGTAACTCTTCATCCCATCTTCTTCAAATTCAGTGGTTTGCATTGTTAAATTAGGTTCTATTTTGTTAGTTTTTGAGGTCGCAACTTGGGGTTTTCAGTATACATGGGTTTCTCTGGATAGGTCATGTATACGACTAGATATACACCCCTGTGTGAACCACAGAAGGCATATATCAAGCCCTACCCACGACTATGAGCAAGTAAAGTCACATATATGTACGCAAAAGGCAAAAAAGAGGGGTTTCTAACTCAAAAATGATTTGTTTTTTGCAGGATGGTGTTGGAATGGAGAGAGCGTGAGCATGAGGAGGTAGATGCAATAGTGGATCAGGATCTGGTGGCTCAAGAAGATCTAAAAAGATGTGGTTTATACACTTTTTGGGCTCTCAAGGGAATGAGGTCCCAAGTGAGGTTGTTGGAGATGCTAGTGGGCTATTGGGATCCTGATATCAAGATCTTTATCCTTGATGGACAACCATTAGGGATCGAAGTAGAGGACATCTACTTCTTAACTGGTCTTTCACGTCGAGGAGAGGTTTTGAACCTCAAGTCACGTGGAGCGGGGAGTGGGATGAAGATCGAGGAGTATATCAAATCCCACTGTGTTGTAGGGACTCCCATGGTGGGAAGTCAAGTCCCCATCTGCGCTATAAGTAACCTCATCCTGAAGATCATTGTGCTCATGCTTACCAGGATTATAGGTTTAGCCTCATTGCAACAAGCATCGAGGCCACTTATGTTTTATGCATTGGAGTGTGCGAGACCCACTATCTACGATTGGTGTACCTCACTGCTGACCAATATGAAAGGTCAGTTGATAGAGTGCAAGCAGGGGGGTAAGCGAAAATTTGGGTTTTCCTCTATCATTTGCAGCTTATTTTTCAAGTGGGTTCTAGGTTTGGGACCCAGAGTGGAGATCCTTCCTAGAGGACCACGTGATCCAGCCATGGCGCGGTGGATCGAGGTCATGAGACGACAGGGGGGAGGTAGCGTGGAGAAACCCTACAATGATGATTTTTTCTTCTGGTGACGAAGACAAATCATTTCTATGGATGACTATCCCTATGCGAGGATCGATTTTAGAGGGGACCCAGATATGCTACTTCCACCAGGAGCCGCCTACGACACCATAGGTAAAAGTTTTTACATATTTCATTTTTTTGTATTTTTGTATTTAAGGAAACAAAAATATTTTGGTATGGTGTTTGAATATTAACTAGATACTTGTGTGATTGTAGATGTGGGTCCACAATGGCCAGAGGGATTCCTATGACATAGATGGAGGAATTGAGGAGATGAGGCAATGGGAGGAGAAGCGAAGTTTGTCTTACAGAACGTGCAGGGCAACCTGTCTCGTTTAACACAGAGGATTCCTATGATTCAAGTAGAGGATCTACCTGAAGACATGTAGTGGCAGGTTGTTGGTGCACCTAGAGCATGGGTATGACTCTTTCGATGTCTCGCAAATGTTGTGGTTTGCTATCATGATATGCATTCGGCGCCATAGTTGTAGATGTCCTGGGATATGTATATCAGCTATATATGTATTTTGATGGTTTTAGCCCCAATTTTGTAATATAAACACCATATGTTTTGAAATATATAAAGAGGGATCTTCGACTTTACTCATATCTTACAATGTGTACATTGATTTAATGGTTTTCTTTACTTTATTAATGTGACAAATGCCAATCTAAAAAATAATTAGTGTAGGCATCAGATACATGTTTAGAACTTCTAGGGATGTGAAAATATGTAATAAAATCAAATTGTCATTCTAAAAGACGTACCCATAGGAATCGATGGAGTAACGTAGGATCACACACATGGTAACGGTTGTTCAACTGACATACTACTAACTAAGAATCTAGGAAAACCTCTAGAGAGTGAATACCATGTGAGATGACATCGCACAAAAGTTCTATGATGGATCTATATTCGGCCACATCATTCATGGATGACCCTAGGCATATTCCACCTGAAGACACCAGCAGACCCTCGGGTGAGTAAATCACCCAAGTGACATAAGCCAAATTCTTTGTATGACGACTCGATCCATCTGTGAATCCTAGGTAGACCAAAGAATCCGTTGACATCTACCAACCAAATGGGAAAACTTGATAAGCAAGCCAAAGACAAAAAGAAAAGGGGAAAAAAGATGTATATACACCAAATTTACATTAGTATACAAAGGGTTTCGCCCAATCCTAGGGATCAAGAATAATACATTTTCAGGTAGAGCCCATTTCTAGGCTCGGCTAATTTATTCCCTTCATAATCTTCCAACTTGTAGGCTCCTTTATCTAGAACATGTCGCATGATATAAGGATCATGCCACATGGGTTTAAACTTGCCTGCCCCTAGCGGTTCTTTGGATCGGTCATACAAGATGACCAAGTCACCCTTGGCATACAACCAGGGCAAGACAAACTTTTCATACTAAACCTTGACATGTTTTTTGTTTGCCTTGATACCCGTAAAGATGTCCCGACGCTACTCGTTAAGACACTCTAGGTGTACAAGGCGTCACTCTAAATCTGAAGTGTCAGTTAGTAGCTCAACTGCCAAATTGAGAGAAGGGATTTCACATTCAATAAGAAGTATCAACTCCACACTGTGCACTAACTGAAAAGGGGAAAAATGGGTGGCAGTCTTGACCGAGGTTTGTTATGCCCAAAGCGCGGGATATAGCATGATGTGCTAATTAGAATTACTCTGACTGACAATTTTTTGCAAAATGGTCTTGAGAGGCTTGTTAATGGCCTCTACTTGCCCATTTTCCTGGGGGTAATAAAGAGATGAGTGACCTTGTCTAAACCCTAGCTTGGATGCTATTTATACCATCATTTCATTCTGAAAGTGACTACCATGATCAGTGACAATTTCACTCAGGATACTGAACTGGGTGATAATTTGGTTGAACACGAAGAAGGCTACAGTCCTCCCATTGGATTTTACATTAGGCATGGCTTTGACCCACTTGGTAAATATTCGACAACCATGATAATGTGTTGATGCCCCCCAACTGAAGTTGGGTTGCAATCGATGAAATCTACCCCCACTTGGTGAAGGGACCGATGGTAATGACTGGGTGAAGAGGGGCTGGGTGCGCGAGCATTTTCCGAGAAAACACCTAGCAGGGGTGAAAATTCTTAACCGCTTCAATGCAATCTTTAAAGATAGTGGGCCAGAAGTAACTGGCTCACAGGATTTTTTGGGTTGTCGCAAGCCTGGAAAGATGACCACCACAAGCCCCTTTGTGGAAATCATTTAGGACTAAATCGACTTCTTTGTGAGTTAAGCAGCGAAGTAAGATACTATCTATTCCTCGACAATATAAAGTGTCGCCAATGATGGTATAATTTTTGGCTTGGTATCTAACACACCATCGATCATATCATGAGAGATGCTGAGTGAACTTCAAGGTTTGAATATATAAAACAATGTCTCCATACCAGGGGTCAAATGATGAGACGAGTAAAATGTGTTCATCTACAAATGAATCAACATGGATAACATCCTCGTCTAATCATGGGAAATCGGATATTAACTCTGCAAAAACTAGTGATTTCTTGGACTTGGACGAAGAAAAGTCGAGATCAAATTCTTGTAAGATGACAATCCATTTATTATATTTCCTGCCTATGATACGCCTAGTGAGGACATATTGAAATGGATTGACATCGACAACCACAATAGTCTTGCAAAGAAATATATAGTGTCGTAAATGTTGGACTGCGTGAACGGAAACCAAAGCTATCTTTTCAACATGAGAGTAATTAAGATCAGGACCGACTAAATTTTGACTGAGATAGTAGATGACGTGCTCATGGAGTTCATCATCCTCCTGAACTAGAACCATACCAATCATTTCTTCAGACATGACAATATACAACAAGTAATCTCTAATGTAATCATGAGATTTTAGTAGAGGGGTCGATACTAAGGCTTTCTTTAAAGTGTTGAAAGACTCCTAGGCTCACTCATCCCAGATAAAAGGAGTGTCTTTCTTCAATAGGCACATGAAACCCTTAGTGATATTGGCATAATTCACTATAAACCGACGTAGAAAGTTATCTTTCCCCTGTAAACCTTGAAGTTGTCTATTCATGTGTGGGGGGGGCAATTGAAGTATTTCCTCAACCTTAAGAGGATCTACCATGATCCCGGTCTCGAAAACTAAGAATCCTAAGAGACGACCAGAATTAATGTAAAAGATGCATTTGTGAGGGTTTAACCGAATTCTATAGTAACGGCATCTTTCAAAAACCAGCCGAAGGTGTGTAACATGATCCACTCACTTGCGAGAGTGAGTAGCAAGATCATCTAGGTAAGCTTCGAATATGTGCTTGAGATCGTGAAAAGGGAAAGTCATGGCATGTTAGAAGGTCACTCCGGTGTTTTTCAGGCCGAAAGGCATTTTCTGGTATGCAAAAGTACCCCAAGGACATATAAATTCCATCTTGTGTTGGTCCTCAGGTTTGATCTGGATTTGGTTATATCTTGAAAATCCATCCATAAAGGAAAATGTTTCGCTTCTCACACACTCATCAAGAATCTGATCAATGAAAGGTGTGGGGAAGTTATCTTTAGGACAAGCCTTGTTCATGTCACGAAAGTCCATAGACACACGGATGGTTCCTTACTTTTTATTCATAGGAATGGGTTGGATACCCATTCAGTTAAGGGAACCGAGTAGATGAAGCCAACATTAAGTAACTTCTCTACCTATGCCTTAATAGTGGGGGCCTTCCAAGGATTAACAGCTCTACGACGTTGTTGAACAAGTTTAGCATCCGAATAAGTCCTAATCTCATGTTCGAAAATATGAGGGTCGATCCTTGACATATCTTCATATGACCAAGCAAATACAACTCAAAATTCTTTGAAGAGGTTGGTGTAGATCATAATCTCTTCTGGCAAACAATCTACACCTATATTTGCATTCTCAATCTTGCCAGGGGTACAAGAGATATCGATCGGGACGGTAGGAGAAATACTCGCCATATTTATTTCGGCATAAATGTCATGCGTATCAAGTGGAACTTCGGTGTGACCAACTATCTCACTCAAGGTAGACCGAAAATCATCTTGCTCGATTCTTTCAAGACTTGGGAGAAAATAATATCGATGATTCATATCATCCCAAGGTCTCTCAGAAACATTCATGGCTTCGAGGATGGATTCATCCAAAGGAAATGTATTATCTAAGAAATCATGTGAACAAGATAACGAGGTGGCCCATATAGGCCTAAGAACGAGATCCTCCTCGTTCGTTTGCAAGGTAATAGGATCGATATCGATGGACGAGTCAAGAATGGCTTGATACACAATCTCCACTGTTGATAGTAGCATAGCCATGCCAGCGTGTGGCTGACCTTCACTCAATGAAGTCGGAGAAGCTAGGGTCCATGTATCACTAAGATAGGAAGTGCGGAAAGGAATGGACCTCCCTATTGAAGCAGGCCTACAAGACATGGCGTAAACGTGGTGAATCGGTGCCGAGAATTTGAAAGTACCCATGAGGGAAGAATACATTCCAACACCAATATTCTTATTTGTTGGTTGAGAATTGTCGATCACTAGGATCGACGGTCCAACAGATGCGTTCAGAATAGAGTACGCAAAGGATAATTGGTCGACCATCATGATCTCTCCTTGAAGAGGAAAACAAAGTGTGCGGAAAACGAACGATACAACAATGACCATAGCATAGGTCCAATTGTGACCTAGTAACAAGTTATAATCGAGAGGTGCATCAACTACCTCTACATCTACCTCTACCATCTTCCCACCTAACTAGACTGGAAAGGTGGGAAGAATATCATGGGGGTGGAAGGAATGACCGTCAAATGCAATCAACATGTTCGATGACTTGGAAAGGGTTGGAGAACCAATAGCTTTCCAATAGACTAGGGACATCATGCAAGTGGCAACATCT
>JASDQU010589049.1:1859-23206 GCA_032191745.1 Picea mariana | reverse complement strand
GTCCATAAGAACAATAAAAAAGAGTTTGAAATCCCCCATATTCTCGAGACTAGAGTTTGGGATGCACTATGGGAGATATTTTTTGAAGTACTCTTGGATATATAAGCTTTAACAAAGTAAATTCTACAAAAAGAGCCTAACACATAGACAAAAAAACATTCCATTTACTCAGAGAGGTTGTGCACGTCCTGGTTGTCGGTTTCTTCATCTTTTGACTACTGCAGAGAGACATTTAAGTCCAAGTTTTGGTTCATGGGCCCTGGAGAGGAAGCTTCATAAGAAATGGTTGGGGAAGTAGAAGGAGAAACTGGAGGGGAAGTTGGACCAGCGACAAATTGAAGGTCTGCAATTTACTACCTAAGGGATTCACATTCATTGTGCATCCTCTATTGATCAGTTCTTTGTTGAATGATGATTTCCATAATGGACAAAACCTATGCTGATAAACCTCTGAGTTGAATTTCCAGATTTTGGACAGTGTGGACTAGATCATCATGGTCCTCATATATGGTTGCTTGTTGTCCTTTCTAATTCTACCTCATATTCCTAGAGTTGCAAGCATGTTCTTGGAGCATAAGTGTTTTCCCTTGACCAGGTTTTGAGGAAACGTTGGTCATGTTTGACCATTCTTGGGACTTCAATAGGCTGGTCAAAGATGGAGCACCTAGGTGAAGCAGAGATTGCGGGATATTGCCCTTTTTATGGGATTTTTGGGTTTTAGGGTTTATGTAACATGTATGGGATGTCAGCCCATGGGTTTACCCATGTTTATGCCTCTTTTTGTAATGTATAAATAAGTAGCCTAGCAATGTAAGAGGACTTCAATTTGTGTGATTGTAGTTCTGATTAGGTTGGTGCAAGAACCTGTGAAGGTTCCTAAGTGCGAATAGTTGTGAATGATTTGTGCATACTATATGTGAGACTTGCAGAGCTAAGTGAAAGTGGTTGTAGTTGGCTTTGTTCCTTGACCTAATCCAGGGAAGGAGGATCTGACAAGGTGCGCACAGATCTCATGTCCTTTGTAGAGTTGGATCTGTGTCTTGGTGCATTGTTATAGCAAGATTTGCCTCACCACTGCTATCTTGCATAGAGGGCATTTTTCCATTTCCTTATGCAGACTTATCATCCTCTTTTGATGAATCCAGAGCTAAAAATATACATTTTTCCACATATAGGCTCCCTATATGCTATGCAAGATGCATATACACTTGTTGATCCACTACAACCCGTGTACATCGGGATTTGTGCCAAAAAATACAAAATGAAGTCGGGTTTCCATGTCATGACAGAAGATCTCTGATCCTTGGCCTTCCATATACTCAAAATGTTCCGAATCAACCCTTCAGTTGCATCCTGAAGGCTATAAGAGCACAATTTCAACCTATGGAAAAGAAAGAGAAAGAATTCAACTTTGAGAGCAAAGTTACTCTGGAGAAATTACTTGATATTGAGTCTGCATCCCTCTGTCCCTCAAGTCTGAACATAGTGTTTAGCCCCCAAGCTCTTTCCCTATTGTTGAGAGGACCTCATTGCCTCTTTCCTATGAGCTTGCCTTTAGTGGAGGATTGAAGTGGTGGAGACCCAATTGGAAGGAACTTGGTTTCTTGGTTTCGAACCGTACCGACACGAAAGTCTGTATCATTGTCACTTTTGTTGATCAATTATTAATAGAAATACTCCTTTCCCGTCCTATTGATATCTTGAAAATATATGATTATTATCCATGGGTGTGTTTGTATTGTTTATTAATGTATTATTCTATCTAATGTGCTAACCCCTTTTATATTATCACTGTATTCTTGCTCTGATTTTTTGTTGAGAACTTCTTGTAGGTATAAAGCTTTGGGTCAAAGTGCTCAATGGTGGAACATCATCAAACATTGGATCGAGGTAGGCCTCTTTCTTATATTTCACATTAGTTTATATAGCATATGTTGGAATTGAGTTGATTTCTATAGTCATACCTGTCTGTTGTGGTTTACCCTTGGCCATAGAGATTTTTTCCCTTGTAACCAAAATGGTGACTCCATTGGAGATAGATCTTCCTTCTAAGGGTTGAAGTACTTTTTCTTCTTACATTGCTCTTTTTCCATTGTGTTTCTTGTCGTATCACCACTTGACATGTCCTGTTCACTATGAGTCTAAGTTTTCATCCTTTTTCCCTTGCCTGGCCTTGTTTTGAAGCATATACACCCTTTTTTCCTTAACAATGACGTATACACGCTTTTTGTCTCACTGCAAGAAGAGTATATACGCTCTGTTATCCTAAACAGACATGTATACCACTTCCCCTTTCTTTTTTTCTTGGTTTAGTGACCGCTAGGTGGGATTTGAAGATTGTTGAGCCTTCTTAGGTCTCTGTAGTGTTTGTTGAGATTATCTGGGATGACAGGAAACCCGTTTGGAGTTGAATTTTTGGGCGGAGTCTTTCTCTTTGTTTTCCATTTTTGATTTGTCCTTGTTCTCTGGGTTGTTTGCATGGCTGCTTGGTATTCTACTAGAGTTATTTATTTTATACATAGTAGAATTTATATATTAGGTTTCTCATCAGTACATGCATTTTCTTTTTAGTATATTGAAAATACAAAAAAAATAGGCATTTTGCATTGGTTGGCATTTTTCGTCTTTGAATCTTTATCAATAGCTTAGCACATTTAGTGAAAGATTGCATTTTACTTCTAAATTGTAGAGTTGAAATTGAAGACTGCATTGTTCTTATTGGCATATCATTCATTGAAAAGTTAAAGATAGACTTTGCATTATATCCATATTTATTTTCTTGAAGAGTCATAACATCATGAGTTTCACTTCCATACCTTTTTTAGTAACCACGACCAATAAAATTTACTCTTTAAACTAAAATTGATTAGTCACACTTTTATTTTTTAGGGTGCATAAACTAGCCTAGGATTTAGTGCCTTGGAATAGGATCTTGTGAGTAAAATTATCCAAGGTAATTAAATAAATAGATGTGTCTGAGACAGGGAGTTGAGAAGTCCATTGTATAATTGGTAATATCAGAAGGCTTCGCTCACACCAGAATTAATCACGAGGTCGTGTGAAGTTAGTTGAAGGGATAACCCCTGGATACTCACCTAATGTCAAAGATATTTCTATGGATTTATTCGTATTTGGGGATCTTTCTAGTACCCATACCTTTGTGAGAGGCGGTGCTTTCAAGGTTTTGGGCTTTGATACCCTACCCATATGGTGATTCAGAATTACGACTGCTCGCCTGTGCATTTGTTATATAGTGGTTGATTAGTTGATTGACTTAGGTATCTCATAGGTTACTTGCAGGGGTTATTCTTCTTGTATCCTGAGTCAGATAGGGGTCAGACAACACACGACCTTTATGGAGGATTACCTCTCTGGGGGGATCTGATCGACTGGTTGTTAAACCTACGAGGGCCCTTATAATTGATTCTGTTAGCTCCAAACTTTAGAGGGGAGTCTCAGGTTCCTCTTGGATGAGACATATCTTGTTTAACGAGGGATCCCACTCAAGCGCTTTAACCCGTTTGAATGCATATTGACTATTTGACTTTTTGGTATGCTCTTTGACTAATAGTTGGCCTTAGAATATTTTTATTTGTTGCAGAGTCATAAGTCATTGTGGAGTCGGACTAACTTCCTTGCAGGTCCCGTCGGTTGTTACAGTTGCCATCGGTTTTTGAGTTCTTTCCTTCTAAAAGGCGTAGAGTTATCAAGAGTGGTACACACACATCCACTTTTCAGACTTGTGGTTCCACAAGGATGAATATCGAGTCTAGTATTCAGAACACTGGGAGTTCTTCAAGTCCCAATCCCACTATAGTTAATGGCACCCCTTTGACACCTGCAACCACTACAGTTGCAATGCCAAAGGCTTATACTAGTACTATAGCTCAGTCTGTAGTTAATGCTTCATCTCTTGCATCAAACCCTTTTGGGGGTTTCAGTCACTCGCCAAGTTACAATGTTCAGACCATCCCTATGGATTCTAGTCCATTTTATTATGGTATGCCTAACTTCACTTCAAATTTTTCGAATGCCATCCTAGCTGTTGGCCCTAACTCTAGATTTGGACTTGGGGGCACTACACCTCCTTACACTCCTTTCCCGTTTGGTGGTTCTCATATTCACCAAGCGAATCCTAATGTAGGAAGTGTCCCTATTATTAACCCCAGGTATAATCCTTCTACTGCTAGATGGAACAACCTAGCTGGCAGACAAGATCCACCCTATATCCCTATCCCATCGGTGTCAATTCTGACCAATACTTTTGGCATGACAAATCCACTTCAATCCTCAGGGTTCCCACCTAGAGGAGGTCAGTCCTACACTTTGGGAACTCCCCAACATGGATCTAATCTAGTTGGGGGAAATTTTAAGAACCCTCAGATTGGATCTAATCCAACTGGAGGCAATTTTCATAACCCTTATCAGAACATTCCTGCCGGAATGATTCCCAATCCATCTTTTACGATTCATCCCGGAGGAGGTTCTTTTAATTTCAGACAGGGTTTTGGTCCTTACCATAATCCTGGATGGAATGCAGTTCCTAACACACAATATTTCACGGGAGGATGGGGCCAGGTGTTGCAACCCCATATTCCCTTTCTAGCCACACTTAATCTGCCAGATTTGTCTAAACTAATGAATGACCTAGTGAGTCATGATCCCACAAAGCCCCATGTCCCTACCAAAATTCCGTCAGACATTCCAAAGTTTGAAGGTAAGAATGGTGAGGACCCTGGTGACCATGTCACTACTTTTCACCTTTGGTGCTCATTGAATTCTCTGAATCATGATTCTATTATATTATGATTGTTTCAACGCACTCTCATTGGAGTCGTGTCACAATGGTACATTGAGCTACCTAGGGGGACATCTGGGTCTTTTCATTAGTTGGTGATAGCCTTTCTCAACCACTTTCAACTTCCCATTCATTATGATGTTGGCCTTGAACTTTTGTCGACTTTACGCCAGGGTACCAACACTCACATCTCAGATGACATCTAGGAATGGTGTAGGCGAAGGAGGTTGGTTAAGACTCCTATACCCCCGACCTTTCTTCTAGAATGGTCCCTAAAGTCTTTGCACACTCCTATTTCAAAGGCTGTCGCTACTTCTGGGGTCTTTAGCGAGGAAGAAGCTATCTTTAGATCCCAACAAATTGATTTGATATATTCTCAGTATGGGATGTTATACCACCTTCTTCCAGATGCACCGGGGCCAAATCATGATCCTAGACAGAATCCTGGACCTCATGCCGATGGCATTGTAGGGTATGCCAATGTAAAATCCACAGACTCAACAATGAAGTCTGCTGGAGGGCCAGCTTCATATGGATCCTCCAAACCCACACAATCGATGGATGTACATTCTGTGCAATCATTGAAGAACTCAAATGGTGACCAACAACCAGATGGGAATAAAAGGAAAGGTCAAAATAATCGTAAGGGTGGGAAGAATAATAACAAACCCAAGGACAAAGATAATAATGGGAAATAGAATGATAATGCTGGAGAGGGCAAGAAAGAGAAATGTAAGGTGAAGTTTCCTTGTAAACTTTGTACCGATGAACACCTTACACACTTATGCCCCGAACTTGTGGAGGCTATGAGGATTTTAAATCTACCACCCATTGTGCTGACAAACCCATTCTCACACAATCAACACTTAGCCTCGAGCTCTTCGAACACTAGAAATGCATCTGGTGGAAGTCAAAACCCACCGTCGTAAGATGGTGATCATGTTTTCATAAATATGGTTAATGTGAAAATTGATATAGCCACCCGCTCTTGAGATTATAGCTCTTCAAAAGCTAGTACCAACCTATAAGCTCCTCCTCCCCCCCGGAGACAAACTTACATATCGAGAAACAAGAGCCACCACCTCATATTCCGAAAGGAGTACTCAAGCACTCTAGTCACAACCCTAATGCTAGAGCTGCCTAGAACTACTCTATTGTTGAGGATCTAGGCCAAACTCCTTGTGCGATGTTGGCTTTGGAGGTACTCCAGACATGTCCATCATATAGGAATTCCTTACTCTCTATCTTAGGAGCTCTAGAACCCAGTGGCTCGAAAGTTATCAAGTTTGATGTCACAGATGTGAAGCCTTGCTTACCCTACCATGTGGATTTCCAAATCCACGTGGATTATTCTAAGTATACTATCAAACGAGCAGTCGTTGATGAAGATGTTGCCACTTGCGTGATGTCCCTTGTCTATTGGAAAGCTATTGGTTCTCCAACCCTTTCCAAGTCGTCGAACATGTTGACTGCATTTGACGGTCATTCCTTCCACCCTCATGGTATTCTTCCCACCTTTCCAGTCCAGTTAGGTGGGAAGATGGTAGAGGTGGATGTAGAGGTAGTTGATGCACCTCTCGATTATAACTTGTTACTAGGTCACAATTGGACCTATGCTATGGTCATTGTTGTATCGTCTGTTTTCCGCACACTTTGTTTTCCTCTTCAAGGAGAGATCATGATGGTCGACCAATTATCCTTTGCATACTCTAGTCTGAACACATCTGTTGGACCGTCGATCCCAGTGATCGACAATTCTCAACCAACAACTAAGAATATTGGTGTTGGAATGTATTCTTCCCTCATGGGTACTTTCGAATTCTCGGCACCGATTCACCACGTTTACGCCATGTCTTGTAGGCCTGCTTCAGTAGGGAGGTCCATTCCTTTCCGCACTTCCTATCTTAGTGATACATGGACCCTAGCTTCTCTGACTTCATTGAGTGAAGGTCAGCCACACGCTGGCATGGCTATGCCACTATCAACAGTGGAGATTGTGTATCAAGCCATTCTTGACTCCTCCATCGATCTCGATCCTATTACCTCGCAGACGAACGAGGAGGATCTCGTTCTTAGGCCTATATGGGCCACCTAATTATCTTGTTCACATGATTTCTTAGATAATACATTGCCTTCAGATGAATCCATCCTCGAAGCCATGAACGTTTCTGAGAGACCTTGGGATGATATGAATCATCGATATTATTTTCTCCCAAGTCTTGAAAGAATCGAGCAAGATGATTTTCAGTCTACCTTGAGTGAGATAGTCGGTCACACCATAGTTCCACTTGATATGCATGACATTTATGCCAAAATAAATATGGCGAGTATTTCTCCTACCGTCCCGATCGATATCTCTTGTACCCCTAGAAAGATTGAGAATGCAAATATAGGTGTAGATTGTTCGCCAGAAGAGATTCTGATCTACACCAACCTCTTCAAAGAATTTCGAGCTGTATTTGCTTGGTCATATGAAGATATGTCAAAGATCGACCCTCATATTTTCGAACATGAGATTAGGACTTATTCGGATGCTAAACTTGTTCAACAATGTCGTAGAGCTGTTAATCCTTGGAAGGCCCCCACTATTAAGGCATAGGTGGAGAAGTTACTTAATGTTGGCTTCATCTACCCAGTTCCCTTAACCGAATGGGTATCCAACCCATTCCTATGAATAAAAAGTAAGGAACCATCCGTGTGTTTATGGACTTTCGCGACCTGAACAAGGCTTGTCCTAAAGATAACTTCCCCACACCTTTCATTGATCAGATTCTCAATGAGTGTGCGAGAAGCAAAACATTTTCCTTTATGGATGGATTTTCAAGATATAACCAAATCTAGATCAAACCTAAGGACCAACACAAGATGGCATTTATATGTTCTTGGGGTACTTTTGCATACCATAAAATGCCTTTCAGCCTGAAAAACACCAGAGCGACCTTCCAACATGCCATGACTTTCCCTTTTTACGATCTCAAGCACATATTCGAAGCTTACCTAGATGATCTTGCTACTCACTCTTGCAAGTGAGTGGATCATGTTACACACCTTCGGCTGGTTTTTGAAAGATATCGTTACTATAGAATTTGGTTAAACCCTCACAAATGCATCTTTTACATTAATTCTGGTCATCTCTTAGGATTCTTAGTTTTCGAGACCGGGATCATGGTAGATCCTCTTAAGGTTGAGGCAATACTTCAATTGCCTCCCCCACACATGAATAGACAACTTCAAGGTTTACAGGGGAAAGATAAATTTCTACGTTGGTTTATAGTGAATTATGCCAATATCACTAAGGGTTTCATGTGCCTATTGAAGAAAGACACTCCTTTTATCTGGGATGAGTGAGCCCAAGAGTCTTTCAACACTTTAAAGAAAGCCTTAGTATTGACCCCTCTACTAAAATCTCCTGATTACATTAGAGATTACTTGTTGTATATTGTCGTGTCTGAAGAAATGATTGGTATGGTTCTAGTTCAGGAGGATGATGAACTCCATGAGCATGTCATCTACTATCTCAGTCAAAATTTAGTCGATCCTGATCTTAATTACTCTCATGTTGAAAAGATAGCTTTGGTTTCCGTTCACGCAGTCCAACATTTACGACACTATATATTTCTTTGCAAGACTATTGTGGTTGTCGATGTCAATCCATTTCAATATGTCCTCACTAGGTGTATCATAGGCCGGAAATATAATAAATGGATTGTCATCTTACAAGAATTTGATCTCGACTTTTCTTCGGCCAAGTCCAAGAAATCACTAGTTTTTGCAGAGTTAATATCTGATTTCCCATGATTAGACGAGGATGTTATCCATGTTGATTCATTTGTAGATGAACACATTTTACTCGTCTCATCATTTGACCCCTGGTATGGAGACATTGTTTTATATATTCAAACCTTGAAGTTCACTCAGCATCTCTCACGAGATGATTGATGGTGTGTTAGATACCAAGCCAAAAAGTATACCATCGTTGGCGACACTTTATATTTCCGAGGAATAGATAGTATCTTACTTCACTGCTTAACTCACAAAGAAGTCGATTTAGTCCTAAATGATTTCCAGAAAGGGGCTTGTGGTGGTCATCTTTCCGGGCTTGCGACAACCCAAAAAATCCTTTGAGCTAGTTACTTCTGGCCCACTATCTTTAAAGATTGCATTGAAGCGGTTAAGAATTTTCACCCTTGCTAGGTGTTTTCTCGAAAAATGCTCTTGCACCTAGCCCCTCTTCACCCATTCATTACCATCGGTCCCTTCATCAAGTGGGGGTAGATTTCATCGATTGCAACCCAACTTCAGTTGGGGGGCATCAACACATTATCATGGCTATCGAATACTTTATCAAGTGGGTCAAAGCCATGCCTACCATAAAATCCAATGGGAGGACTGTAGCCTTCTTCGTGTTCAACCAAATTATCACCCAGTTCGGTATCCTGAGTGAAATTGTCACTGATCATGGTAGTCACTTTCAGAATGATTTGATGGTAGAACTAGCATCCAAGATAGGGTTTAGACAAGGTCACTCATATCCTTATTACCCCCAGGAAAATGGGCAAGTAGAGGCCGTTAACAAGACTCTCAAGACCATTTTGCAAAAAAACTGTCAGTCAGAGTAATTCTGATTGACACATCATGCTATATCCCACGCTTTGGGCATAACAAACCTTGGTCAAGACTGCCACCCATTTTTCCCCTTTTCAGTTAGTGCACAGTGTGGAGTTGATACTTCCTGTTGAATGTGAAATCCCTTCTCTCAAGTTGGTAGTCGAGCTACTAACTAACACTTCAGATTTAGAGTGACGCCTTGTACACCTAGAGTGTCTTGATGACTAGCGTCGGGACACCTTTATGGGTATCAAGGCAAACAAGAAACGTGTCAAGGTTTAGTATGAAAAGTTTGTCTTGCCCCGGTTGTATGCCGAGGGTGACTTGGTCATCTTGTATGACCAATCCAAAGAACCGCTAGGGGCAGGCAAGTTTAAACCCATGTGGCATGATCCTTATATCGTGCAACATGTTCTAGATAAAGGAGCCTACAAGTTGGAAATTATGAAGGGAATAAATTGGCCGAGCCTAGAAATGGGCTCTACCTAAAAATGTATTATTCTTGATCCCTAGGCTTGGGCGAAACCCTTTGTATACTAATGTAAATTTGGTGTATATACATCTTTTTTCCCCTTTTCTTTTTGTCTTTGGCTTGCTTATCAAGTTTTCCCTTTTGGTTGGCAGATGTCAACGGAGTCTTCAGTCTACCTAGGATTCACAGATGGATCCAGTCATCATACAAAGAACTTGGCTTATGTCACTTGGGTGATTTACTCACCCGAGGGTCTGTTGGTGTCTTCGGGTGGCATATGCCTAGGGTCATCTATGAATGATGTGGCCGAATATAGAGCCGTCATAGAACTTCTGTGCGATGTCATATCACATGGTAATCACTCTCTAGAGGTTTTCCTAGATTCTTAGTTAGTAGTATTTCAGTTGAACAACTATTACCATGTGCATGATCCTACGTTACTCCATCGATTCCTATGGGTACGTATTTTAGAATGACAATTTGATTTTATTACATATTTTCACATCCCTAGGAGTTCTAAACATGTATCTGATGCCTACACTAATTATTTTTTAGATTGGCATTTGTCACATTAATAAAGTAAAGAAAACCATTAAATCAATGTACACATTGTAAGATATGAGTAAAGTCGAAGATCCCTCTTTATATATTTCAAAACATATGGTGTTTATATTACAAAATTGGGGCTAAAACCATCAAAATACATATATAGCTGATATACATATCCCATGACATCTACACCTATGGCGCCGAATGCATATCATGATATCAAACCATGACATTTACGATACGTCGAAAGAGTCATACCCATGCTCTAGGTGCACCAACAACCTGCCACTACATGGCTTCAGGTAGATCCTCTACTTGAACCATAGGAATCCTCTATGTCAAACGAGACAGGTTGCCCTGCACGTTCTGTAAGACAAACTCCGCTTCTCCTCCCATTGCCTCATCTCCCCAATTCCTCCATCTATGTCATAGGAATCCCTCTGGCCATTGTGGACCCACATCTGCAATCACACAAGTATCTAGTTAATATTCAAACACCATACCAAAATATTTTTGTTTCCTTAAATACAAAAATACAAAAAATGAAATATGTAAAAACTTTTACCTATGGTGTCGTAGGCGGCTCTTGGTGGAAGTAGCATATCTGGGTCCCCTCTGAAATCGATCCTTGCATAGGGATAGTCATCCAGAGAAATGATTTGTCTTCGTCACCAAAAGAAAAAATCATCATTGTAGGGTTTCTCCACCCTACCTCCCCCCTGTCGTCTCATGACCTCGATCCACCGCGACATGGCTGGATTACATGGTCCTCTAGGAAGGATCTCCACTCTGGGTCCCAGACCTGGAACCCACTCGAAAAATAAGCTGCAAATGATAGAGGAAAACCCAAATTTTCACTTACCCCCCTGCTTTCACTCTATAAATTGACCTTTCATATTGGTCAGCAGTGAGGTACACCAATCGTAGATAGTGGGTCTCGCACACTCCAATGCGTAAAACATAAGTGGCCTCGATGCTTGTTGCAATGAGGCTGAACCTATAATCCTAGTAAGCATGAGCACAATGATCTTTAGGCTGAGGTTACTTATAGCGCGGATGGGGACTTGACTTCCCACCATGGGAGTCCCTGCAACATAGTGGGATTTGATATACTCCTCGATCTTCATCCCACTCCCCACTCCACATGACTTGAGGTTCAAAACCTCTCCTCGGCATGAAAGACCAGTTAAGAAGTAGATGTCCTCTACTTCGATACTTAATGGTTGTCCATCAAGGATAAAGATCTCGATATCAGGATCCCAATAGCCCACTAGCATCTCCAACAACCTCACTTGGGACCTCATTCCCTTGAGAGACCAAAAGTTGTATAAACCACATCTTTTTAGATCTGCTTGAGCCACCAGATCCCGATCCACTGTTGCATCTACCTCCTCATGCTCACTCTCTCTCCATTCCAACACCATCCTGCAAAAAACAAATCATTTTTGAGTTAGAAACCCCTCTTTTTTTCCTTTTGCGTACATATACGCGACTTTACTTGCTCACAGTCGTGGGTAGGGCTTGATATATGCCTTCTGTGGTTCACACAGGGGTGTATATCTAGTCGTATACATGACCTATCCAGAGAAACCCACGTATACTGAAAACCCCAAGTTGCGACCTCAAAAACTAACAAAATAGAACCTAATTTAACAATGCAAACCACTGAATTTGAAGAAGATGGGATGAAGAGTTACCTAAACCAGACAGTTTGTGATTCTGTTGCCTATCTCTCCTGCAATCACCATTTGAATCTTGGTGGTATTTTAGTCCAAATTGCACTGTTTGGGTAAAAATCAAAATGATACAGTAATTTGTGATTTTATTACTATTTATAAGCTATTTTTACCCGCTTGATAAAGTTTCATGCTATTTTTTCACCAAACAGACTAATTCAGGAATGGTTCTAAGTTGGTTTCACAGTTTTGACTCAGTTTTCTTGCGGATTTCAACGTCATAGTTGGTCGTTCGTCTCCTCAGGTAGGTATATTCATAACCTAGAATATAGGATAGGTATCTACTCCATCGTGCATTTTTCATTATCCTTTGAATACCTCTTCTTACGCCTTAGGGATAAACCCATTTATTGCGACGCATAACCCCCCATTTGCTATTAATAACAATGTTAATAAATGGTAGAGACTTACCAAACATGGGTACCCTAGTTAGAACCTCTTTGTCATTTGGTTCCCATGCTGAGTTTTTCCTTAGGACCGGGATTCCATTATAATTCAATACATGAATGTATGATGAACCTCATTTCTCATTCATGCACATGCGGCCTTATTACCCACGGACTCCCAAAAACGAGTCCGAGTTAAGCTCTTTTCTGACTTGTCTAAAAACTGAAAAGATCATTGAGTGATTTGTCCCTTCCACGCACATTAAAGTTGGATTTGAAATGTCATGAGTATTAGTTAAGCTCTTTTCCAACTCGCTACCAAAAATTGAAAAGATTGCCAAGTGAACTTGTCTTTTTCACACTTGTAAATTGGATTTGAAAAGACATCTATTTGGCACAAGTTTACCCCTTTTTCACACCAAGTAGACTAAAAGATATAAAAAAAGGACATTTTTTGGCATTAAGTTGTGATTGCATCTCATGCCCTTGCTTGCATTATTGAGCCTTTAGCCAGTTCTTGCTTTGCATTATACACTGTTGCCTAAGTAGTTTGCATCCTCAACCAAGAAGAGCCTTGTTTATATCCTTCGCAATTTGACACCTTATACCCTGGAGGGAAAATCACCCCGAGTGTCCATATCCCGCATGCATTCCCTTGCATTAAGCATAGGTATGTTCCACTGCTGGAGCTAGTTTTTATTACTTGCAACACTCGTTCCCTCCTTTGTATCATAGCATTCATTTGTTATGAAAAAACAAAAAACGACAAGCGGGAAGGGAGTAGTATATTGTAATTGGCAGCAGTCGTGTCACCTTTGAACATAGCACAAAGTTATTGAGTCCTGTCATCATAATTTTGGGTTTATCATAGCCTTAGGAAGTTGATCTTGCTATAGAGTTTTCTCTACCGAATGGTTACTCTTCCAGTCCCTATAGAGAATGTTATGGATTCCTCCTACATCTAATAGTCACATCATTGGGTCTATGTTGCCAGAGTCCACCATATATCTCATGCTCTCGTTCAAAGGAAGTTCATCAACTTTTGTTGGCCACTCCTCAGAAATATTGACTTCTCATGTTGGCCATACCCTCAATTTTGTCTCAGAATCACATGATACTTTGGTCTTATCATGCACCTTGGCCCTACTTTCATCATTGGTAGGTCACCTTGAACCCATCAATCGAAACTTCATCATTGGTCATTGACTGGGTGGTTTCCCTTGTGTTTGATGACAAGACATCTATTCACACTTTTGGATTCATGCAGTGTCTTGGATGCCATTAGCCTTATTTGTGGTTTACTCACCTTTGTCAGCAGTTTTTCATCATTGGCCTCTATTCAGAGGGTCTTTTTCATGTACCGCTTGCATTTGGCACATGCGAAAGATGCACAAGGTTGTTGGTTCGTGAACATGTTCTTCGTCTGATCTCCACCAAATCATGAAGATCCTTCTTTTTTCCTCATGCTGACTGATGAGAGATGCCTCAATCCTCCCCTTTCAGCGAGTCTCTTTCCATCAACTTCAACTCATTTATTTTGGATATGGGACCTAGATTTTTATGAGTACCTTAAGGCTTGTAGTCATTAGTAGCAGGATCTCTTGCCATTGACAGATGAGAATACATCAATGACTCCTGATCAATGGATTTATCAAGCGTTCGACACCAACTCATTTATTCACACTTGCAGAAATGTACTTAGTGCCTTGATACCTACTTTCATTATTGGTAGGTTGTATCGCATTTTTTAATGGTATACCTCAATGACCGGTAATCAAATGATGTCTCATTGTGTTTGACCTCAACTCATTTATTCACATGATGTAGACTTACACCCTTGGCAGATAGTGTAGAAGACTTGAAGACATCACTATGTGGTTGCAGCTTTCTTGAGTTGTTGCTTCCCCTTCATTGGACCAATACCTATTTGACTTCAGTGATCATGGGAGATCAGATTGTACTCCGTGGTATAAAGATATCTTCAGATTGATTTTGAGACTGGTTTCACTGGGCCTTATTCATGACTATGACAAATTTTGGCATGTAACCACATTTGTATTTTCCTATTCATGCCATGAACACTTGTTTGATATATTTTCCACATGGATCTGCATTGTATTATTGGCAGCCATGTATGAAAAGTCAGTACATAATGTAATGAGTAATTGAGTTCATCCAGTTGGTTCTCTACCACTCCACTTTTGGGTTATTTATAATGTATTTCGGCCATCGCAAATACTCCTTTGATCTCACACATTAGGGGGCATCTGTTATAGAAAGATTTGCCTCACCATTTCTATCTTGCACAAAGGGCCATTTTCCATTTCCCTATGTAGACTTATCATTCCCTTTTGATGAATCCAGAGCTAAAAATATACATTTTTCCACATATATGCTCCCTATATGCTATGAAAGATGCGTATACGCTTGCTGATCCACTACAACCCATGTACATTAGGATTTGTGCCAAAAAATACAAAATTAAGTTAGGTTTCCATGTCACAACAGGAGATCTCTAATCCTTGGCCTTCCATATACTAGAAACATTCCGACTCAACCCTTCAGTTGCATCCTGAAGGCTATAAGAGCACAATTTCAACCTATGGAAAAGAAGGAGAAAACATTTAACTTTGAGAGCAAAGTTACTCTGGAGAAATTACTTCATATTGAGTCTGCATCCCTCTGTCCCTCAAGTCTGAACACAGTGTTCAACCCCCAAGCTCTTTCCCTATTGTTGAGAGGACCTCATTACCTCTTTCCTATGAGCTTGCCTTTGGTGGAGGATTTAAGTGGTGGAGACCCAGTTGGAAGGAACTTGGTTTCTTGGTTTTGAACCGTGCCGACACAGAAGTCTGTATCGTTGTCACTTTTGTTGATCAATTATTAATAGAAATACTCCTTTCCTGTCCTATTGATATCTTGCAAATATATGATTATTATCATGGGCATGTTTGTAATGTTTATTAATGGATTATGCTATCTAATGTGCTAACCCCTTTTATATTATCACTGTATACTTGCTCTGCTTGTTTGTTGAGAACTTCTTGTAGGTATAAAGCTTTTGGTCAAAGTGCTCAACGGTGGAACATCATCAAACGTTGGATAGAGGTAGGCCTCTTTCTTATATTGCACATTAGTTTATATAGCATATGTTGGAATTGAGTTGATTTCTGCAGTCATACCTGTCTGTTGTGGTTTACCCTTGGCCATAGAGAGTTTTTCCCTTGTAACATGCATGTAAGAAGATTGGAAGAATCTAATAAAGAAGAAGAATATTTGGTGGACATAGCCCCACACTGGGGTGAACCACATATATACTGTGTTATTGTGCTTTGTGCTATGTGTTCAGGTTGTTTATGCTTATGTTTTCTTAGTGCATTATTCTTGATGTATCATAGATAGATCTATGATTTCTCAGTTCTTTATGATGTGAATGAATGTTAGATATGAATTGATGCTAAGTGCTTAGATGTGTTTGATATTGATTAATACTGCAATGATCTACAATTAGGGTTAATCTACGATGTGAATAAGAATTATAACTGAATTCCTATTGGCTAAGTTCTCTGTTGAAGTGTGTAATCACAGATCTGTGTCCTAGCTAGGTTGTAGACACTTGAGTCCTGCAACCCCCCTGCCTCTACCTTGGGTGAGACTTCATCTGGTTCACAGGTGTTGCCGAAAGGGCCAATATTTAGGGTTTTGTTGGTACATTGTTGAAGCATTGAACCCTGGGTATTACCCTATACCAAAAAATGGTTTCGTTGTAGGGACTTGAAACTGTGATTGCTGGGAATTGAGGAAAAGAAAAATATATGTGCATAGATCAGTTGATGTAGTGTGCAGTATTCTACTTGACTTGTGAAGCTTTGTGCTAAAAGAGAATCCCGATCTAAAGAAAAGAGGTAAGATCTTAAAGCTTCGTTCTCTGGTAAAGGTAAGATTAGTGGAAATTTTTTCTTTGAAAGTATGAATTTAGGTATGTTTGATAGATTTTGTCCTAGTCTGAAAACTAGGGCACAACTAGAAAAAAGAAGATTCGATCTGAATAAATTTGATAAAGATAGTTAAAGATATGTTATTCCTATGCATAGAAAGAATTTTTGGACTAATAAGTGGATGCAGGAACCTAGAAAGAATTTTTGCAAACTGCAGGTCCAACACTGCGATCCCAGTGCGCAGTACAGGAAAGGTTGGGGATCATTCAAGAGAAAGAAAGGATTGACACTATGTTATAACTGCAGAAGACCAGGACATCTTGCTAAGGAATTCCCTGGTATAGGTCTTATTTGTGTTTGTTGTAAAGTTGTTGATCATGAGGTTTTGGATTTCCATAGAATGATTGTTAAAGTTGAAAAGATGAACCGGAGACAAGAAAACCATGAGGAAGACTAAGAAACTAAGGATATGTTAGAGAGTAAGAAAGAATCATAGACTATATTATTACAGATGAGAGAAACACTGAAGGATAACAGAGACATCAATTCACCAGAGATCTTAAAAGAAAAGAAGTGCATAGAAACAAGAATAGGAGAATTCGACATAGATTATGTTTTGGATGAGGAAACACAAGTGAATATTATGCCACAAAGTACTTGGGAAATTTTGAGAAAGCCTACTATGGTTCCTTCATTAGGAGGAATAGGATTATTTAAAGGAAAGATGATAACCCTATGTGGAAGACATACTCATGTACCTATGATTGGCCATGGAACATCGACTGAAGAAGAATTTGAGGTCATTAAGTTTGTTGAGAAAAACGCCCCTTTTGCACTTTTGTTAGGAAAGACCTGGGTTGATAAAGATCATATTTAGAGGAAATAAGAGGAGGAAGATACAAAACATAAAAGGAAAGAATTAAACAACTTCATGGCTAGAAAAATAGTGAGACTAATACAAGAACATGACGACAATTCGAAGCAGCAGAAGCTTGTCGAAGTTGAAAGAAAATGAGAAGGATTAAAGAACCGATCTATGAAGGAGAGAAGAACACCTACCCCAGAAGTAGTAAGAGAAGAGATAGTACATTTGAAACTTTTGAGAGAAAATCAGCAGTGCGAAGTTACTATGCTAAGAGAAGATAAGAATACAAATGGAAAGAGGAACCCAAAGACTTAGATCACGGAAGAAGGCAAGAAATCTCAATAAAAAGAAGGTAAAGTTCGAAAAATTGTAGGAATTTTCAGAGAAGACCTCACAGAAGGAAAACTTATAGAAATCGAGCCTCGCCGGAATAAAAGAACAAAGAAGAACAACACTTCGCAATGATGAAGCTATATGACTGTTGGAGGCATCTCGACCGTTAGAACGATGCCCTAGAACACCTAGAAACACAGTTATTGGCGAAAATATCTCCATTGGACCATTGGGACTGCACCACAATGGATAGTATCGTATTGATTGAGGCATTCCTGCCCATTGGAGGAGTCTATTATGCCCTTGCTTATTTATCCCATTGGACGCTGCTCTGGGACCACTTTTTACAAATTGTGATTATTCGAGCGAATAGAGAACTAATTTCTATTGCGCTGTGCTTTTGAGACCTCCCCACCTGATTTTCTTACCTTGAGTGTTCGCTCACCTACCCGAGTTATTTGATCACGAGTGTGCATGTCGGGGGACCTTAGCACAGTAGATAAATCAGTATAATAAGTACTTAATGAACTTATGGATGAGAAGTTCATGTCTTCATGAATGCATGCCTCATCGATGGGAGTATTGCAAGCATCCCCCTCGACTGCACGACGGTCTAGTCGAACCACGATGGAGAAAATAAGCAAGCACTGTGATGATCTGGAGAACGTGAAGTTGATCCTGTCAGTCTTTCCCGACTACATCCTGCCTTCGGCTGGCACGATTATTCGTGACAGCATCACACGTGATTTTGAGTACACACTCATCACGACGTAACTCCCGAAGGGGATATGTGCATTCGGACCATAGCTAGGACTAATCCCAGATCTTAAGATAAGTGACTTTAACCTAGGAGACCAGAAGAATTATGCGATGATTGCACTACATCGGTACCTGAAAAAGATGACTGGGAAGAAGCTGAAGATAGTTCCCCAACCATGGATTGAAAATATCGCATGGTCGATGATCCTGAACATCATGAAGATTCCTGACTTTGGCAGACATCGGGAGTTTAATGCCTGCGTTAAACTCCTCTTATCATGCTACCATGGAGGCTATATATGGTTAGATAGGTGTGTGATTGTGGATTAGACGCTGATCCACATGATCACTAGATTGAGCATGCAGGGACCAGATCCTCACCAGTTATACCTAGGGAAGGCTGCAGATCACTCCTTGGCACAGCGAATAAAGGAAACCTATGGCAATGTGGAGAAGGGGAAGTGAGGCTACAAGGTAGCCTCCATCCAATATGGCATAGTGTGCCTAGCTTGTCATTTGATCACTGGAAAGGTCATCAAGAAGAACTGACCAATGCAAGTCACGGGGCTCGTCGTCGACCTCGAAGGGAAGTGCATCGAGTGCATGAAAATGAACTGGGTGAGCTACCTCGTCAATGAGTTGGAGAAGGACTGTCATGAAGTGCAAGACCAAGGCTACGAGTTCCACTTTAGTTGGTTGTTGGTTCTCATAGCATTTTTCACTTGGGAGATGATGGAGGGAGTGATGTTCCCTAAAGTTGAGCCATCAGAACCATTGGCCTTGAGGTTCACCACCTTGTGGTATACAAGTGACATGGCAAAGAAATGGAAATAAAATGCGGTGTTCCACACTTATTACCTACAACTCACGCGCGCCATTGAGTCATTCCCCCAAATGACTCCGAACACCTTGCATACTTACAGACCAATAGAGAAGTTTTGCGTGGACCGCCACTTCATATACATCACTATGCATCAGGATGAAAGAAAGAAGGAGATGCAGTCTTATTATAAATTTACTGATGAACACATGGAGGAGATAACCAAGGAATGGCCGACTGAATTCCTTGTACCATTTGGAGATGTGAAACTCTTCGACCTCGACCTCATCCAAAGTCCTGTGGTCACTAGGATTGAGTATGACGAACCAAGAATCACTAAGAAAAATAAGAAAAATGAATAAGTGCAAGACATAAGTAGCACATCGAAGGAAACTGTGCCTGACTCACCTGGAGGAGGAGGAGGCGATGAAGTAAATCAATAATAGGAAGGGGAAGAAGACAATCAAGAAAAGGGAAAATTAACACTGCCAAGGGATCCCCTAACAGAGGTAGAGACATCAAAGAAAAGGAAGGTTTCTCCAAATAAAACCTCAGCATAGAACAAATCCAGAGCCAATAAGCCTCAGTCATAGAATGTGCTCACAGTGGATGATGTTGACCTCATCATCGCAGTTGTAGAAGATGCTTCAGAGGGTATATTGCAGTGACACGAAGAAAAGAAGGAGATGATGTATGAAAGAATCGAGGCGAAAATAAAGGGGGTAAAGCAAGCTATCTACTCGACCTGTGCAGTGTCTACTACGTCGTCGTCATCAGAAGATGTATAATTGGGGGATGATCCCACCCAATTGTGAAGGATAGTAGATGAAACAAAGGCTCACCTTCATCGAGTCCATGAAGAAGAAGAACAGGCCACAAAGACCTTGAAGCAAGCAAAGGAGGAAGCTCTAGAGAAACATCAGGTTGCGCAGCAAGAGAAAGATGACATTAGAGCAAAGTTCAAGGTAGACAAAGAGAAAATCCAGAAAGAGAAAGACTAGATGCTCGCAGACCAGATGGGGGTTAGAGAGGCAGTGATTAGAGCACTTCACTTTGTGCTGGGTTTAGCTCAGATAGAAGAAGAGACAACAAAGAGCCAAGTGGATAATCTCACTAAATCCATTCAACAACTTCAAGAAAGAGTAGTAGAGCTAGAACTTCAGGTAGTGCCGAACACTCCACAAGAAGTGAGAGATTAGAGGGAAGAAACTTCCAGGAGTGTAGTAGAAATATCCAGGGCATTGGCTTCAAAATGAAAGAAACTAAGTAATCGAAGTGCGCAGACTTATGAGAGCCTTACAGAAGACCCAGAGCTGATGAGATTGGAGGCACAACTCTAGGAGGTGAATTAGCAGGCGTCGACTATGAAAGCACAGCTGAAGCAACTTACTACAGTGGAAAATATAAAAAGGTCATAGGAGTAGCGCAAAGTTTAGAAATAGGTCACTTCCATCCAGAGAAGATTTATGGAGGTTAAACAGAGACTCCAGCCAGTGGAGGATGAAGCCTGCACAATTTTTGAAGATCTCGAGGGACAAGGATCACAATTGGAAGATGTGGTCGCAACAGTGGAACAAATCCTGGAAGGGCCTGTCACCAAGAAAGTCATTCAAGATTTCTTCGAGCAGGAGGCTCTGTGAAAGAAGCAAGTCGAGGCAGCTCGAGCTAAGCTTGAGGCCTTCGAAGTAGAGTGGCCCAGATTATAGTGATTCGGGACGAGTCACAAGTGAGTGTTGGGGGCATGTTGGACCTTGACCAGGTTTTGAGGAAACGTTGGTCATGTTTGACCATTCTTGGGACTTCAACAGGTTGGTCGAATATGGAGCGCTTAGGCGAAGTAGATATTGTGGGATCTCGCACTTTTTGTGGGCTTTTTGGGTTTTAGGGTTTATCTAACGGGTATGGATGTCAGCCCATGGGTTTACCCATGTTTAGGCCTCTTTTTGTAATTTATAAATAAGTAGTCAAGTGATGTAAGAGGAGTTCAATCTGTGTGATTGTAGTTCTGATTGACTTTGTGCAAGAACCTATGAAGGTTGCTAAGTGTGAATAGTTGTGAATGCTTTGTGCATACTGTATGTGA